>JAASFQ010000353.1:0-26633 GCA_023333845.1 Globisporangium polare | reverse complement strand
GGCTCCATGCACGGCAGCCACGCACGCCCAAGCGGCTCCATGCACGGCAGCAGAGGTCCACCATCGGGCTCCAAGGGCGGCCACTTCCGCCACGGCGTCGGCTCCGGCTCGCACGGTGCCTTCAAGGGCATGGGCAGTGGCGGCGGCGCCCGCCACGGCAAGAAGAAGGCCGCGACGAGCTCGGGCTCGCAGGCGTAAACCACAACAAGCTCGCGTCTTGTTGAAGCAACTGCAGTGTCTTCGAGCCTGCCGCGTTTGCTTTGTTGGAAGAAAACGTTGCCGTCCAGTGCGTTTTGTGTGACACGATACATGAGAATAAGAAAGAAGACATATATCTATAAACTTTGTTGCAGCGTGTCGATTGGACTGATTCGATCAGTTGTTGCCCTGGTCGAAGTTCAAGATCCCTGCTTCAGTTTGAACAAAGATGTTTTTACCAAGTCAGACACCCGAAAGCAACATCTTTTAAGCAGCCGATTTAAAGCACTTTAAGACCTGCTGACTCGACATGTGCCAGAAAAAGGGTCGTCCGTGGACCATTTGCCGGCATCATCACCACGCCAGGAAGGAATTGCTGAAGCGCTTCCGTCTCACGCGAGCGTCGCGTTCTCTCCTCGTGGACCCGCGCTGCGCCAAGGACCTTCAGCCGCATCCGCGCTCCTCATGGGCAGCGAGCAGTCCGTGCGCGGCGCGCGTCAGGACGTGGAGCTCGTCGCGCAGGCGCAGCCCGTGGCGGCCGTGAGTGCGTCCTACTGCCGCCCGACGTCCTCGTACTTCCATATCACGCACCAACCCGTCACGCCGTCGCGCTTCATCGTGCGCGACACGAGCACGGGCCTCGTGTGCTTCCACAAGGAGAAGCGCAAGGCGCTGTCGACGCGCCAGACGCTCGTGGACGTGAGCAGCGACAACAGCGACAACAAGGGCCACGTGGCCGTCGCGAACGCCAAGAACCGGACGTTCTCGTCCAGCTTCCACGTGCTCTCGGGGGACTCCAAATCCCCAAATGACGAGCTCTTCCAGGTCTACGCCAAGGACCAGCTCAACTCGTCCGAGCTGCACGTGGACTTCAAGGACCTCACGACCGGCGTGCGCTATTTGATGGGGCTCAAGGGTCACTGGCGCAAGCACAAAGGCTACATCTGGCTCGACCGAGGCGCGACGGGCACTCGGGAGCCCGTCGCCAAGGTCTGGCCGCACGAGAAGGTCCACCAGACCGAGGTGTACACGCTCGAGATCGCGTCGAACGTGGATGTGGCGCTCGTGCTCGTGCTCTGCATGATCCTGGACGAGCGCTGGCGCAAGTCGCTCAGCCACACCGACCGGTAGTCCTAGTAGGACGGCCTTGTGTAGGGTCGTCGGCACACCCAAGCGATCAAGACAGCCAGTGTTGGCGACGAAATAGGCTGCGTAGTCTCTGAGACGCTTGACAGAGCTCACCCATACTTGTCCGCCTCCAAGACCAAAGAGCAGCTCCCAATCTCTAAATACGACGCTATACATAGCGAGGAGCACGCGCGTTTGCCGCCTTTCGCTGCTGATAAACGCCAAGTCCGTCCGAGTTTCATTCTCGCTATTGAAGTCGTGCCAGGTTGCTGTCGACGCTTCGTGCCATCGCGAGCTCTTCACATGATGCCCATCCGCATCGCGCCGCGTGGTCAGGAGGGCCGTGGCATTGGAACCAGCTCTCCGACCACGGCCCAGCCAGATACGCAGGAGCTCATCCACTGCGCTGATGAAAACCGACCTCCAGGCTGTCAACGCACCTGGCGCCACAAAACAGCCGTCGTTATTGAGCGTCCTTAAACGACGGCAAACCCTCATTCAGTCGCGAGAAGAAGCCTGCGAGATCCGCCTCTCGACACTGGCGTTCGTAATCTGCTGGGTGTTCATGATCCTCGTCCACGCCGCGCTCGCAGTCTTCTACTTCTATGTCGTGAAGCTGCATCGGTACCTGCAGACCGACAACATGGAGGCCTACGTGCTCTACCTCACGGCCAATCTCTTCAACTTCTTCGACGCGATCGTCATCTCCAACTGGATGATCTGCTGCTGCCACATCTACGCGATCCTGTGCGCACTTGGGTACTCGCTCTACTACCGACAGCTCGTGTTCGGCAGGCGACGAGTCAGTCTACAAGCTCTCAGTGCCAACGAGCCGGCTTCTGCGGCCAAGTGGAGGTGCTTTGGCCACTTTCAGGCCATCGAACGGATCTATGAAGCTCTATCTCGAGGACTCTCGACTGGGAAAATCTGCTTTGCTATCGTCTGTGGCCGCAAGGGCTTCTTCGGCGTCGAGGGCGAGTACTTTGAGAAGATGTTCCTCCTCCGCGAGCTCGTCGAGATCGTGCTGCAGACGTATCAGGCGTGGAAGCTGAGTAACTACGTCGCCTCGATCTGGGTGAACCGATCGTTCGTGCTCATCATCGTCGTCAACTGCTGGTCCACGCCCCTAATCCACCACTTGTTCCGCAGTGCGCGCCACGAGTCGTTCAAGAAAGTCGGGTGTCTGCTGCTCGACACGGGCCTGGACATCCTGTCGAGTATCGTGATCCCGCTCGTGATCTTTCTCCGTACGCGCACCAGTTCGACACGTCCTACGGCGATTTCCCGCTGCTGAACTACTACAAGGACACGTGGTTCATCAACGCTGTCGCAGAGAATTGACAGGTGTTTGCGATGTCCTGGATCGACTTTGTGTCCAAGACTTTCCCCGGATACACTCTCCTGAGCGCGCTGTGCAGCATCAAGGCATCACTAACACCGCCCGGACTACGAGAGCGGGTGAACCCAGCACCAGCAGCGACTGGTTCCTGTGATCCAGCCACTAAACCACCGGGGCCTTCGAAGTCAGGGCTCTCCTCTTGTAGTAAAGCAACAGAGCGAGCGGAGTCGACATCCCCTACGGAATCCTCGATCAGAACGCAGTCATCTATCAAGCTGTCTGTGATGAACTTCGTGCAGCCGCAGTGGCGCCGCGAGGGCAAGCGCATGGAGCTGCTGCTGATTCTGTGGGGCATCGGCGTCGCTGTGATCCACATCCACTCGTCCACTGTCGCCTGGCGCGGCAAGATCTCCAACTGCCTGCTCGAGCAGCGTCCCTGGGTCGCCACCAAGTACAGCTGCGTCGTGATGGAGATCAACTGCGTCTTCACAAAGAAGTTCTCGGGCCACGCGGGTGACATCGGCGCCTCGCTCGTGGGGGTCGACCCTGCGATGCTCAAGACCCTCATCTTCTCGTGCTGTCCCGAGCTCGAGATGCCCCCACAGCTACAGAGTCTGTCAGCCCTCGAGACCATCAAGATTTACAATTCTACCATCAGAGAGTGGAACTCTAGCATGGCCTTGACAGCGTCGACTCACCCGGTGCTCCAGTTCCTGTACATGGTCGACGTGAACCTGTCTAGAATCCCCGAGGGCATGCTCTCGAGCGAGTTCCCGCCCACGCTCGTCGATGTCGAGTTCTGCGGCTCGAACCTCACCACTCTACCGGATGACCTCTACAACTTCTGGCCCAATGTCGACTACCTCGTGCTCGAGAACTCTCCGGGGGTGCGTGAGGTCCCCGAGGCGTTGCGTCGCATGAAGATCCGTCACCTGTCGCTCTGCAGCAACGCGATCTCGGTGGTGCCAGAGTACTTTTTCTTTGCCAACCAGAGCATCCAGGCTCTGGAGTTAGCTGGGAATCCGATCTCAAAGCTCCCAGAGCGTGATGAAAGCATTTGGAGCGAGCCCACGGAGCTCTACGCAATGAGTCTCGGGTTCACGAACATCTCTGAGCTGCCGAAATGGATGCAGCAGCTGCCAATGCAGCCACTGTCCGATGCACTGCTGACGATCTCAGCGGGCGAGACGCCGTTGTGTCGGAATGGCTCGACTTCTGAGAATGCCGCCACCTCTAGTAAGATGAGTGAATTCGTGGTCGTGGACTGCACTGTGGACGGCGACTTGCCCATCAAGCTGCTGTACCCTGTGGAGGCCGAGCTCGAGTGGCGAGAGGAGTCGTGGAGCACAGCCCAGTAGTACAAGACAACCCCCTCGCACTGCCATTCAAGAAGCAACGTGGCACCAGCACCGCTCTATTGGACCAATATCGATACGGTGGCTCTCGGTCCATGCCCGAGATCCAGTGGTCGCTCTATTGCCTCGCGCAGTTAAATATCCTCTCACCACGGCCTCTCTACTCCTCAACTGAGCTGATCTCGTCGTCTCTATCACCAGTGCTTCCAGTCTTCTTGTCACTACCAGTGCCTTCTTCGTGCAAGATGTCGAGCAGGACCCAGTTGTTGTAGACGAGCTCGACATCGTCCCACTCCATCCCTTCGGCCTCTGCTGCACTCGAAGACGACGAGGCAAGAGACCCTGCCTTGTCTCCACAGCGCAGATTGTTTACCTTCTGACCCAAACGATAGCCCTGGAGCTCCTTCGGCCATCGGTCGTCATCCTTGGGCACAACGAAGGACTGTGGCACACTCGCCTGCTTCCCGTAGAGCTCCACGAACTTTTTCATCGCCGGAACAAAGTACTGGTTCCAACGAGCCTCTCGTGCGTTCCACACAAAGTTCATGGCGCGCAGGTCGTTGAGTTGGTACGACTCGAGGCGGCTCGGGTCTCGGCGCAGCTCGACGACCCAGTAGCCGAGCTTGTAACCCCACGTCTGGCGCGGCCATCGGTCGTCCGATGACTGGGGGACTTTGAACGAGTACGGCACGAAGAAGTGGCCGTGGACCGCATGGAACGTCTTGAGCGCCACGAGCGCCACCTGCTCCCAGATGTGCTGCTTCCAGTCGGCGACCGAGTCCACGGACACGCCCAGTGCCGCGAGCCTCGAGGCGATCGCGGCATTTTCGGGCTTGTGCGCAGCCTTGACGAACCGCGAGAGCGCCGTGCCGAGCTTCATGCCCTGCAGCTCCTCGGGCCAGCTGTCATTACTGCTAGGACGCTCGCTGAGCTGGACCCCTGGCGCTGCGTCTGTGGTGGCATGGAGCTTGAGCGATGGGATCGTGAAGCGCAGCGGGACGAGGCAGTGACCGTGGCGCTCGTGAAACGCGCGCAATGCCGGTTCGAGGCTGGCGAACTCCTTCCGCTGATGGTGCACGCTGCGCAGCGAGTGCGACGACGATGAGGTGCTCTTGTAGCAGCACTGGAGCTGCTGGTAGAGCTGTTGCTGCCGGTGATGGGGCTGTGGCTGGTGTGGGCCTCGCGCGCGCTGCAGCAGCAAGAGCACCGGACGTCGCAGTGCCATTCGCGCTTTCTGAACTGATTGATACAACGAACGAATGGGAAGCAACCGCGTGAGTACCGTAACTATTCTTGTATCATCCGTAACTTACTATTTGCGGCACTGCCATGTTCCAATGAACAACAAATACGTCAGAAACGGGTTCTGATAAAACAAGCTGGGTGAAACAGAACCGCTCGCACCTGCTCAATCGCTGTCGCTCTCACTGTCGCTATCCTCGTGGTCGTCCTGCGCGACACCCGTGGCCCAGAAGAAGCCGAGCGCCTCGAGCTGGCTGCGCTCGATATCGATGTAGTCGGCGTACTTGCGCTGGTAGCTCGCGTCCGAGGCCACGCGTCCGAGGTCCGTGCCCCAAGCCTTCGGGGGCCAAGGTTGTCTGGCTGGGACAATAAAGCTGCGCGGGATGTTCGTGTGTCCATGCACTTGTACGAACGCCTTGAGCGATGGGAGGATGCGCTGGCGCCACTTGGCCTCTGACGTGTTCCACACGAAGCCCAGCTGCTCGAGCTTCTCCATGTCGCGACCGACGAGCTGGAAGAAGTCGCCTCGGGAGCGGATGTTGTGGACGATGAAGCCGAGCTTTGAGCCCCAGGCCTGCTGCGGCCACGGCTCTTCGTGTGGGACCATAAAGTACTTGTCCACGTAGCAGTGGCCGTGCACGCTCTGGAAGACCTGGAGTGATGGGAGGATCTTCTCGTCCCACGTGCTCTCGATGCTGCTGAAGGAGAACCCGAGCTTCGCGAGCTCCGGTAAGAAGTGCTCGATCTGCGGGTAGTAGATGTCGCCGGATCGCGTCTGGTTCACCATGCGTCCCAGTGCGAATCCCCAGAGCTCACGAGGCCAAGCGCCATCTTCGCAGGGCACCTTGAACACCTGAGGCACGTTCACGTGTCCGTTGAGCTCGCGGAACTTGCGCAGCGCCGGTAAGAACTGGTTCTCCCACTTGTCGTCGGTCACGTTCCAGATGAACCCGATGTCGTCCAGCACGTCCAGCTGGTTCTCGGGAAGGCTCTCTCGCTTGGCGCGTAGCTGGTTCACGTGCGCGCCGAGCTTGTAGCCCCACGTTGGTTTTGCGTACCGGTCGTCGTTCTCGGGCACGATGAACTTTCGCGGTACGCGCAGATGGCCCTCGGTGGCTTTAAAGGTCTGCAATGCGCTCAAGGAGACCTGCTCCCAGCTGAACTGCTTCCAGTCGGCTACCTGGACAGGGAACCCCATGGCTCGCAGCTGCTGCAGCGTCGTCTGTGTGTGGCTACGGTGCGCCGAGGCTCGCTTACTGTTGAGCTGCTTGACGAACCCCCTCATGGCGCGACCGAGCTTGACGCCTCGTAGGTGCTCTGGCCAGCTCTGTTGTTGCTGGTCAGCACTGCCGGTTGGGTGCGGTGCAGACGGGATCTCGAAGTTGTAGGGCACGACGAAGTGCTGGTGCTGCCGGTGGAAGTGGCGGAGCGCGTCCACCACGAGCGCTACTGGCCGTCTCTGCTGCTGCTGCTGGTCGTCGTCGTCGTCGTCGTCGTCGCGGTCGGTAGCGTGACTGCAGGACGTGCTGGTGCTGTTACTGCTAGCGCTGCGGACGGCGCCCAGAGGCCTAGCGAAGAGCGACGCGCGCTTGGCGACACGCTTGGTGAACGTCAACGCCATCGCGATTGATTTATTGCTGCCCAACAGTGCTGCTCTCATGTTGTTTGTTGCCCGGGGGTATAAATCTAGCTGACTCACTTGAGTGACACGTGGACGACATCTATCATTCCGATTCGATTCGTTTTTGTGACGTTCTGTCGTTTTGGCTTTCACAACCAAAACGGAGCCAAAAACGCGGCCATGCGAGCGACGGAGAAGACGCAGGCCGTGGCGGCCAAGGAGCAGCGCATCCGCGCACTCGAGAGCGAACTGCGCGCGCTCAAAGCAGCGGAGAGCGAGGCGCTTACGGTAGCAGGCGATGGGGGTGAGGAAGAGGCAGCGGGCGATGTGGTTGAACTGCGGATGCTGCAGCCACAGAAGGAGTCGCCCATGCAAGAAGAGCTTTGCGGCGCGACTCCGACGGCGAACATGGATCCATTCGCGTGTCTCTGTGAGTTCGATTGCTTGGTGTAGTGCGGTCGATGGCGCTGCGCTCGCTGTAGTGCTGGGACTGACAGTGCTGGCGTATTGTGTTCTGTCTGGTTGATAAAGGCTGGTGCAAGTTCAAGCGCATCGGGTGAGTTGCAGTGTTGTGTGAGTCGTGCGATCAAGCCGCGATCATCGCTAACCTGCATGCATTTCTATTGCCCCTGCACGATTTCTATGTGTCATTTCAGACAGAGCTATGTAAGCACACTCGTCGCCTTCAAGGCGCACTTCTTGCAACGAAGTCAGATAGAAACCAGGATCTCACACCCATGTTCGCTGTCTGCAACTAGGTCCTCCATGAGAGCCGCGCGATCAAAAACGGCGAGGTGCACAAGTCGATGGTGATCGTCGGGCCGCACTGGATCGGTGTCGTCGTGACCCTCGCGATCATCCTCGTCGCGACGATCGCGTTCCTTTATCAGCAGTGTTCCCGTCTCGCGTGGTACTACACGCTCTTCACCTTCGCGTTCTGCTTCATGACGCTGTATTATTTATTCGAGACTTCCTGTCGAGACCCGGGCATCCTGCTTCCTCATCGGTACACCAAGGACGATACCGAAGATGACCAAGACAATGACGACCAGATGGAGAACGGACAGGTGTACACCAACCACGAGGCTCCTAGCGACTTGCTGCTGTCCCAGCGGTTCTCTTCGGCTGCAGACACGGCCCTCGTGACCCCATCCAGGCTGCCAACGGCCCCAGGTGCTGCTTATGCAAATGATGGAGGTCGAACTAGGATGTGCGATATCTGTGGCGTGCAGCAGGACCAGTACACGGAGCACTGCGACGACTGCGACGTGTGCATCGACGAGTACGACCACCACTGTCCGTGGATGGGCAAGTGCATCGGCCGCAAGAATCTGCGCGCGTTCAAGCTCTTCAACCTCTCGTGGGTGCTCTACGTCGTCTTCGTGCTCGGCGTCGCGATCCAGAATGTCGAGTGGGCCGACATGGCGATCCAGCGGCTCGAGAGGACAGCCAATGGGTCGTGGATGCCCGTGCCGCCGCGGTCGCACCAGCCGTAGCTTAGGTGGGACCGACTGAGACTTGCTATTCCGCTCCACAGTGTAGTAGCAATGTCGGGCATTTGATCTTGTTGATTTGACTCCTCTGCTGTGAAGCATCTCGCCAGGCAACTGGGTTCGCTCGCCCGTCGCCAGTGCGGCTGCGCTCGCTATTCCATAGGAACACCGACGAGGTTGTTGATGCTGCTGCTCACTGCAGTGTCCCCATTTGGCGCGACGTCGAAGTGGTTCAGCTCCAGACCTTTCTGTGGAGCGCGGTCGATGTTCGCCGTTGGTTCAGTCAAGCCCGGGAGTCCTCGGTCGAGCCACAAGAACGCGTCTCGCCGCTCCCAGTTGCCCACGAGGGCATTTGAGAGCAGCTCTTCGTGTGTCGACAGACAATCTTCAGAAAAGCGGCCTTTTCGATAGCTTTGCAGTAGCATAAAGCGTCATACTTCAATAAAGCTAAAAACACCGCTCAATGTTCTTTTACTGGCTGACTTTCTGCTGCGTGTGAGGAAAGGACATGCGTCAGTCAAACGGCACCGCATTCCGCATCCTGCTGCGCCACCTTCCACTATGAGCAGCAGCAGCAGCTTGGACGCCGCTGCGACTGTGATCCGCGCGGCCTGCAGTATCACGGACAACACCGCGAGCTGCTACACGGCGTCGTGGTACCTCGTGTGGGACCAGGTGCGCTACTGGCTGCTCTTCCAGTTGCCCGTGGTCGCCGTCTCCATCGGCTACGAGTGGCTTGAGCTCTCGAGCCTGCCGCGCATCGAGCGCCTGCGCGCGATCTTCGACTCGCCGCTCACGCGCGCCGCGGTGCGTGCTGCACTTTATAGCGTTGCTTGTCTGTGGTCGTTTGAGATGGTGTTTGTGTGTGTGTGTGTGTGGTATTGACGTTTTGTTGTTGCACTTGCGTGACTCTCAGAACCACTTGCTGCAGATCGTGACGTGCGTCTACGTGTGCATCGCATGGAGTACGTATTCCTACAATAGACTGCCTCGCATTGCTAGCGTTATGTGCGTGCTAACTATTGTATGGCACTCGCTTGCGCTTGTTAGTCGTGCGCGGCGGCTCGCTGTCCGTGAGCCTCTCGTCGTGGTCGATCGAGTCGTTCCTGCTCATCGCGACGGCCGTGGGCTACGGCATCCGTTGGATTGCCGCCAAGCAAAAGTACGTCCTGACCTGTGATACCAGCGATAGACTGACAACGTAATGGTTCGCTCACTAATGCTTCTGCTTACTCCACAGAGTGCTCTTCACGCTGCAGCTCCACTCGCTCTTCGACCTGCTCTCAATCGTGTCGCACTTCGCGTTCAACTTCCAGACGCAGGTGGTCGGCGACCAGTACCGCCGCTCGTGGCTCGACTTTGGCTTCCTGCGCTCGTACATCGCCTACGTGGTCATCGATCACTTGTTCACCCGCTACAAGAACAAGACGTTCTTCGCGCAGGTGCTGCTCGTGATCTTTAAAGCCTGGTGCCTCGTCTTCTTCGCCGCCTGCGTGCTCTTCTCGCTCGAGCGGCTCGGCGAGATCCCGTACACCGACAGCTTCTTGCTGCACGTGTACAAGTGCAGCAATGCGGACGGCTCCAAGTCCATCCTGCTCAAGAACTCGGCGGGGACCGAGGAGTACCCGGACTGCTCGGAATCCTGGAGCTTGTTCTCGTCAATCTACTTCATGTTTGTGACGGTCTCGACTGTCGGCTATGGCGACTTCAGCCCCAAGACTGTGCTCGGACAGCTTATGGTATGCGTCATCATCGTGTTCGGCATCTACACGTTCGCGAACGAGTCGGCGGCGTTCATGACACTCTACGGCGACCAGCGCGGAGGACGCGCCAAGTACAACTGCTCGCGCAATACGGCGCACGTGATCGTGACGGGGAACCCATCAGCCGCACAGATGAAGGATTTTATCCGCGAGTTCTTCCACCCTGACCACGAAGTTCTGTTCCGAGCAGGCGGTGGCGAGTCCGATGGCTTTGGAGGTGGTGATGAGGAGTTTGAAGAACGAGAGATCGGCTCCAGCTTTTACGAAAAGAAGAAAGCGCATGACGACTACGAGGTGACGCTGGAGGAAGGCAATGGTGGTGCAGGTAATCGTGAAGACAAGGCACCTGCTGCGAGTGAAAATGCCGTGCTGGCGTCCAAATGGCTGCAGCGGCGTGGCGCGAACAAAGTGCGCGAGACGCACATCGTTGTGCTCATGCGCTTTGACAAGGACGACGAGAACTCGTCGTTCCAGAAAGAGGTCATGGAGTTTGTTCACGACAATCCTCGGTACCACAAGCGCGTGTTCCTCATCTACGGCTCGCCACTGCGGAAGAAAGATCTCGACCACGCCAAGCTGAGCCAAGCAATGGCTGTGTTCTTCTTGCCCAACAAGTTCTCGAACGACGGCAACAAGGAAGATGCCTCGACGGTTCTCCGCGTGCTCTCGGTGACGCAGCAGATTGAGCATCACACTCAACTGTTTGCGATGCTCGTGAACTCGGACAACCGGACTCTATTGGAAGCCACGGGAATGAGCAGCGAACACTTGGTGTGTGCGGACGAGCTGCGCCTTGGACTGATGGGCCTCAGCTGCCGATGCCCAGGCCTCTCGACGCTGGTGTCCAACTTGATTACGAGTCGGAGTGGCGGGATCCCACCTGGAGCTGAAGGCGCGGGCTTGTCCAATCTCTGGATGTCCGAGTATGTCGCTGGTGCGGCAAACGAGATCTACTCCTGCGGCTTGGCTCCGCATTTTGTTGGTCTGACGTTCACAGAAGCCGCACAGCGCATCCACAAGCAGTCGGATGGACTCGTGCTCCTGATCGCGATGGAGGCGAACGGCGAGATCTCGTTCAACCCTGGGCGGTGGCTCCACATCACTACAACGTGCAAAGCATACCTGATCGCCGAGTCCATGAGCTCACTGGAGCCATTCTCCGGTCCAACAAGCTTCAGTAGCCCTCAGGGGGCCATGGTGACGAACCTGTCGATGGTGAGAGGTCGCGACAACCTGGTCAGTCGCGCTCGTCGCGCGCAGCACAACGTCGAGCGACGGATTCCTGGTCACGTGCGAGAATACATTCTGCGATGTGGCAGCAGCGGGATCGGATCGTTCCAGTCACCGAAGTCCCCACCACCAGCACTTCTTGCGCAAGGCGGTCACATCGTAGTGTGCAGCAACGCTGCGAGCGAAGGCGGCGGTCAGCGATCCGTGTCCAGATTGGTGAACTTTCTCCGACCACTCCGTGCTCCTCACATCGAACGCATCGTCCCAGTTGTGCTCGTTGACTCGGAGAAGTTCGACGGCATCTCGTGGCTCCAGCTGAGTCAATTCGGCGAGGTGTACCAAGTTCAAGGCTCTCCACAGCGCCACAACGTGCTGGTCGCAGCTGGGATCTACTCGGCGTCTGCGATTGTTGTCCTCGCCCAGGGGACGAAGGCTGGGTATGATGACTCCAAGGCGATCTTCAACGCGATCCTCGTGAACTCGGCGCTTCAAAGCAGTTCCATCTTCACGATCATCGAGCTTCGTGACGTCCACAACAACAAGTTCCTCGACCCCGTCGCGAGCTTCAGCTCCAGGTCGTACGGCGACGACATTGTGTCTGAATATGATGCGACGTTTTCTCCAGCTGGACGAAACTCACCGCTTGCTCGGTCGAATCACGATGGTCGTCGCTTTTCTGTGGCGAACAGCGTTGGCGGCGGATCGAATGCAGCTCACGAGAGTCGCTACGGTGGCCGATCCTCGTCTGTTGCGCGACGCCTCACGTGGTTGGAGAAGCAGGCGATCGTCTGCCGCTCGGTGCTATTCAACGTTCGAGCGTTCTTCATGGGCAACATCATGTCTGCTGCGCATCGCGTGAACGAGTTCAACCACTCGGATGGAAGCGCAAATCCGACGCTCCAATCGCTGTACAGCAACGACGACGAAGACGACACGTTTTTCCAAGAACGTTTCATGAGCGGAGCGCTGTTCCCA
The DNA here is from genome assembly GCA_023333845.1 of Globisporangium polare. Classification (NCBI taxonomy): domain Eukaryota; phylum Oomycota; class Peronosporomycetes; order Pythiales; family Pythiaceae; genus Globisporangium; species Globisporangium polare. The sequence continues at coordinate 14,289 of JAASFQ010000353.1, read as the reverse complement.
TCGTACGTGGCTGACGATCTTCTCATCCAGAGCTTCTTCAACCCGTCGCTGAACGTGTTCATCCGTAAGATCCTCGACGGCAAGAGCTGCTTCATGCTGTACGACATCCCCAAGCAGTGGCGCCATCAACCATTGGCTTACGGCACTCTGTTCTCCCACATGACGTCGGGGATCGCACATGCTCTCCCGATTGGACTGCTACGAGCCAAAGGAGGTGTGAATGGTGCGCCGTACCCGTACGTGTACACGTGTCCCGCATCGTCTGCAGTGGTGTACCCAGAGGACAAGGTCTTCGTGATCATCGACGTCAAGGCTCTGCACCGAGTCGCGAACAAGCTGCAGCGGCGCTTCCGCAACCGACGCAAGGCCGACAAGGACCCCGTGACGTTCGCAGATACAGTGAGTGAGGCAGTGCGACGCTCGTCAGCGTCAGCGGCATCGAAGCAAACGCTCTGAGCCAACCGCACGTAGAAGCAGCAGGTGTGTGGAGAAGGCATGAATACTGTGTGGGGTACATATTTTATATCGGTACGTGTAAAGTCTGCTTTCTGCGATTCTTACTCTGGTTCGAATGAAAGGATACTGTGATATCGTAAACGGTGTTGTAGCAGTCACAGCTCAAGTCTGCGGTTCGATTGCGTGGTCGAAGGCGTGGTTTAGTTTGTGTGGTCAGGACCCGAGCCGCGAAGTCTGTGCGGATCGCCGGAGTCGGATCCACGCCAGTTGCCGTGAGGGAAGAAGCCGCGGCTGCTTGACGAGTCGAAGGAGCCGCTCCACTCGCCGACATCACCATGGAGCGCGTGCGACCCAGAGGCAGACTGTGAGCCGTGGTGGTGGTGGTGGTGGCGACGGTGACGGTGAGGAACGAAGCTGCTGCTGCTGCCCGAACCATCAAGCGAGCCGTCGCCAGAGCCGAAGTCGTAGTCGTCGCCAACATCGCCGCGGAAGTGACGGCGTCCGCTGTGAGATCCCGACGAGTCGCCGCTGCCACCCGAGCCACTGCCTGGGAAGCGGGGTCCGCACAGGAAACCGCTGTTGTCGTCCGATTGGGAACCAACATCGTAGTCGTAGCTTTCGTCGAAAGACCCCCCGCTGCCTGCGAAGCGAGATCCAGAACCGTCCCAGAGTCTATTGCGTCGACAGTGGATCGGAGCGTCGCCTTGCGAGCCATCAAACGAACCCGAGAGCGACGGCGCCGGGAGGTCTGCGTCGCTGTACATCGATCCGGAACCCATGCTCATGCTGCCGCTGAAGTCTTCGACGGTGTTCGCATTCACAGCGACGGCCGACGAGGTCGCGAGCGCGGCAACGAGCGCGATCTGAAGGAGAACGCCAGCGCTCTTCATTGCGGTTTGTGTGTGTTGTGTTGAGTGTTTTGTTTTTACTTCGCAGAGTTTGGCGTCTTGGTCAGCTGGAGGATTTTGAGTTGTGAGCCTCAGCAACAAGCGAGCGAGCGGAAGGAAGGCTGGGAATCCGGCTGAGCAAGATATTTGAGCGATTCAATTGCTCGTCGCAGATTGCGCCGCCGATCTTTTTCCTTTTCTTTCGCCAACCTTCGCACTCCGACAGCTCTTCGGTATGAGCTCGTCGGGACGAGAGAGACCAAGCAGCGAAGCGCGGATGGGAAACTTCCGCTTGCACATGTCGCAGACCTCGCGCAACAAATCAGAATTGCCGAGTGTAGCCATGTAGTTCCAAACGGTGCGACCAGAGTCACACACACACACACACACACGCGCGCGCGCGTGTTCACGTGTCCAACACCTTGACGGACTCTCGAATAAATTACCTTTCCGACTGGTCGCTTTGCTGCAATCCTGGGCCACATGGGAAGACCCGAAGCATACATGGGACGCCTTGTGCGACGACGCGTCCGTCACCACGGCGGACGAGGAGCAGCGCCGCGACGGAAAACGTAGAATGGTGGACAGGGCGTGCGGTCAGCAGAAACTATGAGCCCCGCGCTTTGTTGCGTCGTGAAAAGATAAACAAAAACAAAAACGCGAGGGCATTCTCGCCAAACAGCGAGCGAGCGACGGCTTGGTTTTGTTGTTGTTGCCCTGCGAGCAGTTTCGATTCAATTCTTGCTGCGACACTCGTGCAGCATTGCACTCGAATGAGCTCCTTCTCCCGAACAGGTTGAAGATAAGGTGCACCGCCACACGATAGCCACCCAACTCACCTTGTGTCACCTGGAGCAAATCACTCTTTGAAACTGGTTGGCTTCGTGCAACTACCAGAGGAGTCCGCGTGGCAACACTCGACTCGCTGCTGCTGGCGCGGTTTGCGCAGCGCTGCGTATTGGCCGAGCCTGGCGATTGGTTGCTGTGACTTCCTGCTGAACAACAGGCGAAGGATGGGCGATTCAAACTACACTGCGTACCAATAGCCCGGGTACAAGACTCAAAGACCGGAGCGACCTTCGTCAGGCGCACAGCAGCTTCGCACTCACAACTGCTCAGCTGCTGGAAAACCTGCATTCGTTCCGTTTCTGGCTTTGGTTGCAGCCTCTCACTCATCCTTTCCGTGTGCCGAGCATCCCGAGTAACGGACGAAGTGAGCGCACAGCAACGGCCACCTGTGTGAGCTTCCCCGTGCAATCCCGTAGCATCAGCAACTCGAGCTCGTGCCGCTAGCCGAGCCTCTGTCGCATTGGTGAGCTCGTCCAGCGTCTGAACGAGCCCTCGAATGAAAACGGAGCTGCAAGTAGCGACTGAGCGGGACAGGAGTTGCAAATACTCACGACGTTTGGTAATATTGCAAACACTGTATCTTAGCATCCTTCCACAAAGAAGTTCACGACGAGCTCTGCGATTATAGACCTGTGTGAGTGATGTATTGTCTGCCTCTCAAATGAAATCGCTCGCCTTCTCGTCCAGGACGATGCAGATCAGCACCATGAGCGCGATGTCAACGTTCGGCGCCACTGCCAAGTAGTAGTCCTGCGTGCCGAAGAGCAGGTTGCCCGAGGCCGTGAGTGGGCGGTACACCTTGCCGACAGGCTCGCGGACGCCCGTCTTGCCGCGGTCGAGCCAGATGAGCGCCTTGCGGTGGCACCAGTCGCCCTCGAGGCCCATGAAGCACTGCTGACCAGTCGCCGCGTTCGTGAACTCGACGCGCAGCGACGTCTCGAGGATCGTGAGCTTGGCCTTGATCTTGAAGAGCTTATTGTGGGAGTCGCTGCCAGCGTAGACCTGGTAGTTGGGCGTGAGCGCGAAGATCTCCTCCTTCATGTTGACGATAGTAGCGCCACTCGAGTCCAGAAGCGTCTTCTTCTCGTGGAGAGTAAACACGGCCCCCTTGATGCGAAACACGTCGGCGCCTGAACTCGCGTCCTTGATCGTGAAGTCGTCGCCCGTGAGCGACCAGAACTTCTCGTGCAGGTGCAGCGTCACGGAGTCCGGATGGCAGAACTTGGCGTTGATCGCGGCCACGGGCTTGTGCTGTGGGGCCAGCTGCAGGTTGAGCGTGTCAATGGTGGACTGCTTGGTCATTGCGGGGTTGTTTGGGATGTCGCGGGGGCTCTGAGTGTGCGCTGGAGCTCGAGAAATGGGGAGTGAGCTCTTGGTACGAGACGCTCTCTGTGACGCAAGGCCGCTGCCTTTTCAACGCTCAAGTACACCACAGGTGATCAGATGAGGGAGAGTGGACACTTTGTGATCACCATTTCTGTTGGAGCTCGGATCTGACGAAGCAGCAAGCCCTGCAAAAAGTGCCGCAATACCTCCGAACCACTGGGTTTATGTCCAGCAAGCTCGTATAAGCCTCCGCACGCGGAGGCGGATGAGGCGCATCAAGCACTGCGTAAAGACTATCGCGACTGGCTTTGATTGGATGCGCGGTGTCCCGTTTCTGGCCACTGCGGCACACTCTCCCAATCGAGACAACTCGTCACAGGAATGCGATCTTGCCACCAGCTGAAGCGCATGAGAGCGCCGAAGCATACTGCAGGGACCGACTTGGGCTCTCGCACCCTGATACTAGTCAGTTCTGGCGGACAGCTCAGCATGCGGTTCGTCTAGATCGTGCTTGACATGCGAGCTGCGCATCTGGCGACCCATCCCGTTTGAGCAGCGGGACAAGTGGGTTGCTAGGTGAACAAGAGGGCTGGGACCACTGCTCCCGAGCCATTACTGCTCGTTTTTGCCGTCGAGAATGATGCAGAAGAGCAGGACGAGCGCCACGTCCACGCCCGGCGCGACCTCAATATCTAAATAGTGACCGTCCTTCGCGATGCGGCCGACTGGGATGCGCTCCGGTCCACGCACGAGCCACACGAGTGCCTTGCGCGGGTTCCAACTGCCTGCGATCTCGAGTTTGTGGGTCGCGCCAGTCTCCGAGTCCGTGAACTGCGTCGACATGTCGATGAACAGCATGTCCCCACGCGACTCGATAGTGAACAAGTCTTGTTTCGTTGTCGACGCGTCTGCGATTACGGTGGCGTGCGCGTTGTGGCGCCGAAGTGTGACGAGCGGTTGGTTGTACTCATCGTAGACGGTCTTGCGATCGTGCAGTGAGATCATTTGAAGCGCAGCTTCGTGGTCTCAAGTGAGCAGAAGCGCTTGTGGACGGCCACAAGAGGCTGTTCGGTCTGTGGGATGAGCGCGTGGTTGAGCTTCGGCTTCGACGCGGTGCCGCCCATTTTGTGGGAGCTTGCTGGAGTGCGGGGCCTGATGCCGTGCTGGAGAATGGATTAGCGAGTGAATGAGGACAGCTTTTTCGTGGCCGAGTGCGTCGGGTTGTCGATGGACGAGAACTGATCAGCGAGAGGAGATTTTCCCTCCATGCATCCACAATCAGGACTTTTGTGGAGGATGGACCATTCGGTATAGGTTTTCTGTGAGGTTGTGAAAGTCCAGCCGCGGGTGTGCAGCGACAGATGAGCAAGTGCTGTGAAGTCGTATGCAAACAGAGATCGCAGTGTTTCGATCGAGAGCGAATGCAGGAACCTGGTTGGAGGGCGTTGCTTCTGTTTCTCTCGCGGTTTCCGAAGCTACTTCCGCTTGCTCATTTGCAAGCAAATCAGCTTCACACATAAAAGGCGCTCGGAATATCCGCGATGCAAGAAAACATGGACGACGCGTGACCACTTTTTGAATCCACATCACACCCACAAAAGCCACGCTGTGTGAAAACACGGCTTCGCCATTCCTCTCGCAGTCTGTATCGACCGGCACTTGGCTTTCGTTCACGCCACAGGCCTCACTTTCCAACTTCCCGCGCGCTCACCACCGCCACAAGCCGCTCACTCACTCACTCCAATCCAATGGGCTGCAACGTCTCAATCGAGGACCTCACCATCGCGCTCACGCCGCTACCGACGCCCATGACCGTGATCGACAAGCGCTTCGTCTGCCAAGAGCCCGTGAAGCTGCGCCTCCAGGGCGACATCGTGGGCCACGACTTTGACGTTTTCGACATGAGCACGCGCAAGAAGGTCTTCCGCGTCTACAAGCCCCTGATCTCGACCCACGACCCGCGCACCATCTACGACGAGAAGGATGAGCCGATCGTCAAGCTCACGAGGGAGCTCGGGTACGAGAACTTCTACGCCGAAGACGCCAAAACCGGCAAGGACCTCTTCAAGATCAACGCCGGTATCGGGCTGCTCTATGTCGACGTCGACGTGCGGTTCAAGGACGCGCTCACGGGCGAGAAGTGCCACGTGAACATCAGCGGTAGCTGGACGCCGCGCAAGGTCCTGGTCTGGATGGTGCGCGAGTCGAACCTCACGCCCACGCCCATCGGCCGCATCGAGAGCGTGGGCAACGACTACGACGTCGACGTCGCGCCGGGCGTCGACCTCATGCTCATGATGATGCTCTGCGCAACGCTCGATGGCGCTCTCGATAGCTCCAGCTTGTTCTAAGAAGCCCATCGGGTTGGTAATAGCTCGGCAATAGATTATTTACGCAAATACAGTAGCACATTTGAGTATTCTATCCATCTGTCAGCCAGCATCGGTTGGTTGTGTCTTGTTGCGTTTCTTTTGTTTGAGTCCCAATGCCGTCGAGCTCTCGACATTGCCTTCCAGCAATAGGATGGCAGCGCGCATGAGTGCACAACTGAAAGTGATTGCATGGCGGTGCTCTCTCTCACTCACTATTCGTGGCCGTGCAACTCGCTCGCGGTTATTCAGAGGCGCCGAGGACTTACAACTTCAGATAAAAGGACAGTGCAAGCATCGAGACAACAGAGGATTTAAATAGTAGTGCTTAGAGAACCTCATCGCCATCGATACACGTCGAGATCAAATCTCGGCGTCACTCAATTAGTCGCTCGCCTTCTCGTCCAGGACGATGCAGATCAGCACCATGAGCGCGATGTCGACGTTCGGCGCGACCTCCATGTGGTAGTCCTGCGTGCCGAAGAGCAGGTTGCCCGAGGCCGTGAGTGGGCGGAAGATCTTGCCGACCGGTTCGCGGACGCCCGTCTTGCCGCGGTCGAGCCAGATGAGCGCCTTGCGGCTGCACCAGTCGCCCTCGAGGCCCATGAGGCAGCGCTGGCCGGTCACGACGTCCGTGAACTCGACGCGCAGCGACGTCTCGAAGAGCGTGAGCTTGGCCTCGATGTCGAAGAGCGGCTTGCTCGAGTCCTTGCCGGCGTAGACGTTGTAGCTGGGCGTGAACGAGAAGAACTCCTCCTTCATGTTGGCGATAGGCACGTTGTTCACGTCCACGAGCGTCTTCTTCTCGCGTAGTGAGAAGACGCTGCCGTTGATGCGGAACCAGACGACCCCCGAGTTGGCGTCCTTGATCGTGAAGTCGTCGCCGGAGAGCGACCAGAACTTCTCGTGCAGGTGGAGCGTCACGAAGTCCGGATTGCAGAAGATCGAGTTGATTCCCGCGACGGGCTTCTGCTGCGGCATCAACTGCAGGTTCAGCACGTCGACGATCGACGAGTTGCAGCCCATCGTGAAATATTGGAGACCGGACTTTGGTGGAGCTGGTGCGTTTGGGAATGAGCTCCTCGGTCGGTGGCTCGAGGCTTTGCTGGCTGCCACGGGTGGATTCTTGTGGGGACAATGCGCCATCCATTCGCAGCGTCAATGGCTCCCGCGTTTGGAGCCACTGGTTCTTGTGGGTGCAGCGAAAAGATGAAGTGGATACATGTTGCACCCACAATCGATGACGCTTGAAGACCAGCACTCTTTGAGATGCTGATTTGCATGCAGAGAAAGTCCACTGTACCGCTCATAAATCCACAAAACGCGCAGTTCGACCACCGCACACACGCACACACACCGCAGCAGGAAGCGCGAGACGCCACGATCCCCACGCACAAGTCCGGTTGGTTGCGCGCTGTGTGTGAGCCTCTTGACAGAAGCGACAAGTCGTGGACTCCAGTCGGCCTTTCTTGCTAACGCCACTGTCACTGTGAGTATCCAAAATCGGAAGGCGCTTCTTTTGTGTGAAGAGTGCACCGGTACCCACAATAGAACCAGCTGCTCTGCAAAGTGCCTTTTGTGCGAACGATCCGAACTGAGTTGGGCGACAGTCAACCCATCGCGGAGCTCGTCGGAGAACGAAAGCTTATCCGTTAGCTCTGCTGCGATGCACCTTCAGCTGTAGACGTGGCGAACAAGGCTCGGAGACAAGCATTGCGCTTCGGACAAAATGGATCCGCAATTTGCTGAGGACAGAGTCGCGTCCAGGTCCGCGGGCATGAGTGTCCCACCGCGGGGGGATGGAATGCACCCACTCCGTCCCAGAGTTGAGCTGGGCATCCGTCCATCCATCCATCCTGCCAGCAAACTCAGCAACAGCTCGTTCTCCATTTCACCCTGGCGAAGCGCTCACACGACACACAGGCCCAACAGCATATACCATCATGGGCTGCTCCCTCTCCACGCAGTACCAAGACATAGCGCTCGTGGCGCAGGCCCAGCCGATCGCCGCGATCGACCCGCGCCACTGCGACCCGCACCGCTGCGTGACGCTGCGGCAAGAGTTCCGCACGTTCACGACCGGCTGTACGCTCGTCGACGCGCACACTGGCGTCAAACGCTTTGCAGTCAAGGCGAAGCTGCTCTCAGGCAGAATGACGCTGCTGGACGCCGCCAATAAGGCGCCCATCGCGACGTTCAAGCAGAAGATGACGTTCTTCAGCAAGCCGACAATCCTTGTGCACGCGGGCTGCGACTCGAGCGGCCCCGAGCTCTTCCAGCTGCACGCAGAGTACTACAGAGGCGGCAGCACGAGCGTCCAGGTCGTGTTCACCAATGTCTGGACGCGCCAGCGGTGCGAGCTCGGCTTTGTGGGCGACTGGCGCTTCCGCGACGGCTTCTTCTGGCTCGACCGCGGTCTCACGGGCGTCCGCGAGCCCGTGGCGAGGCTGAACAGCTCGGGTGGCTTCGCGGCGCACAAATTGCAGATCGACATCGCGCCGAACATGGACGCGGCGCTGATCGCCATGCTCTGCAGCATCTTGGCAGACAAAGAGTGGCGTGTGGAGAACCGTGACTGATCGGCTCCCAGCTTCTCACGTCCGAGCTCACGAAGATGTCGTTTGCGAATACCGGGTCGGAAGCCCAAAGCTCAATAAATCAATCGAGTCAACTGGTTCAGTGCAAGAGCTCGGAACCTGATCTTGTCTCTGCATGATGACGCCCAGAAGCAGCGCAGTGCGTGACGGTGCACAGAATGACGCTTGATGGAATTCTGGAGTCGAATATGAGGAACACGCAAGGCGAGCTCTGCTGGAGGTCGTCGCGGCGGTCGACCCTCAATTCTGCGAGTCCAACCAGATCGTGACGCTCTCTGGGCGACCGCACCGAAGCCCTTCGCTATGAGGTCAAGGGAGGTCGTTCACGAGGAGACACACGCTGGTGGACGCCATGGGACGCCCATCGCGAACTTCAAGGCGTCCAGTATGAACTCAAGCAATCCGACCACGCATGTACACATTGGCGGTGGCTGTGAAGGCTCCGAGCTCTTCGAGATCCACGCAAAGTACCAGCAGGATGGCTGCGCGAGTATGCGGGTCGAGTTTATCAACAAGGCGTCGAGCAAGCCGTGCACACTCGGCTTTGAGGGCTATTGGTATCAGCGCGACGCGCTCTTCTGGCTCGACCGTGACGGTACGGGTGTCCGCATGCTCGTAGCGAAGGTGTATCGGCAGGACGGAGTTGTGCGGCAGAAGTCTCTTGAGAGACCGGGAGTGGCGAAATGAACAGCGTTTTATCGGCTGTCACTGAGTCCAAGCTCATGCGAATCGGATCCCGTATGCTAGTCCCAAGTGCACCCAAGAAGACTACTGAAATGCATCCAGCCAGCTCACAAGGTGAAGACAGGAGTTGGGAAGGCCCGGCATCGCGTCCAGGTGAAGTAACTCTAGAAGCAACGACAGCAACACTGGGTCTCAAGTTTGGTGGATGTTTAATGAGCGGTCACTCGGTTTCGGGACAATGGAAGGAAGGAAGGCTCTGCGCTGTCAGAGACGTCACATCTCTGACCACAGGAGCAGAGCTCCTCGCTCGCTGAGATTAAGAGCCTCGGTTGAGTTCAATGCTCACGACCATGTGCGAGTGTTAAAGCACTGCCTGCGACAGTCCTTCCCACCAGACTGTACCCATCCACTTCGCTTTGCTTGGATGTGGGTATATGTCAGCAATCGCTCTTGACGAAAGCGCGCAGCTCAAACACGCCAACCGACTCCAAAGTCGCATCAAAGCTGAGCCTTCATTCTCCGTTTCACCAAGCCAAGTGCGCGCAAGACACTAGCAAGAACAGCCTGACAGAAGCCGCCATGGGCAGCGCCTACTCAGTCCAATACGCCACCATGGAGCTCGTGCCGTACGCAACACCGATCGCGGCGATCGACGCGCGCTCGTGCGAGTCCAGCGGCGTCGTGACACTGTACGAAGAGTCGCATCCGCTCTCCACTGACTCGACGTTCCAGGACGCGGCCACGGGATCAACCCGCTTCGAGGTCAGAGGCAGGCTGCTCAAGCGGAGAAAGACGCTGCTGGACGCTCACGGGGTGCCCATCGCGACCTTCAAGGAGTCCAAGACGCTTTCAAACAACCCCATTGCGCGTGTCCATCTTGGTGGCGACTATGAAGGCCCTGAACACTTCCAGATCCACGCGAAGTACGAGAACAACGGCAGCGCCAGCCTTCGAGTCGCGTTCAACAACAAAATCTCGGACAAACGCTGCGAAGTGGGCTTTGAGGGCCATTGGTACCAGCGCGACGGGTTCTTCTGGCTCGACCGCGGCTGCACGGGCGTCCGCATGCCCGTGGCGAAGGTGTATCGTCCCGAAGGCGACAGCGACGCAAAGCACAAGAGTCGGGTCGACATCGCGGCGAACGTCGACGCGGCGCTGATCGCGATGGTGTGCGGTCTCTTGAAGACCAACGAGTGGCGAATGGAGCAGTGTTACTGAGACTTGGGTTCCTCCGCTGCGCATTTTTAGGGTGACTCTCGCTTTTGAACGAATCAGCACGCGAACACGCCGCCGTTTTTGAGCCACCTCGTCGCTCACACAAAACCAGCGCACATTTCGATGGCTGACAGGAAAATCCAGAGCCAGCTTTGGAAATCCAACGGTTCTCGTTATGGATCCCACAAGGTCCACTTCGACTGAATGGGCACACTTCTCCGCACGAATCCATATAAACCTGCGAAAGCATTCGTCTCCAGCCTTCCTCGTTCGCCCTCATTCCCCGATCCCCCCCCCCCACACACACACTCGACCTCACACACATCCCAACAGCAATGGGCGGCAGTCAGTCCGTCGAGAACTTCCGCGCCATGACCACGCCAGGCTACCAACCAAAGGCCCCGAAGTCCAAAGCTCCGCGCACTCAACTCACGGGCGTCGCGGCTCTCGGAATGACTGACCTCAGCCGCACCGCCGCGGACCCAGCGTACCGTCCCAAGGTCGAGTCCGCTATGAGTAGCGGCCAGCGGGTCGTGGCGATCGACCAGCGATTCTGCAGCGCCAGCTCCGTCACGCTGCACCTGCGCGAGAAGTTCTTCTCGCTCTCGGGCGACAGCTTCTCGATCCGGGACGTCAGCACTGGCGCCGTCTGGTTCCGCGTCGCGGGCAAAGCGCTCTCGATCCGCGAGAAGAAGACGCTGCTGGACGCGAGGGGGACCCCGGTGGCCTCCATGAAGGAGGTGTTTTTCTCGCTCATGCCCAGCTACCACGTCTCCAGTACCTCGGGAGCCTCGCTCTTTGAGATCCACTGCAAGTTCTCAGTGTTCAGCACCGACCTGCGCGTTGAGTTCACCAACAAGGCCACAAAACAGCGCTGCAAGATGGGGCTCAGCGGCGACTGGGTGCACCGCAAGGCCACCATTTGGCTCGAGACCTCCGGTGCCAGGAGAGAGACGGTCGGAAGAGTGTACCGCCCACTCACTGCGGCCAGGAACATCGTGCTGGGTACCCAGGACTACTACCTGGAGATCGCGCCGAACGTCGACATGGCACTTATGGTGTTGATCTGCGCCGTGCTCGACGAGAAGGCCAGCGACTAAACAGACTAAGAGACCTCCGGTGTAGCACGAACCTCTATTGTAAAATTCAGATATCCAGGAGAAACCTACCTTCATCTCTGATCCTTGTGCCTCCGGAACCCTAGGCATTCTTGGCGTCCTTCATGATCGTGAATAGGATCTCGCTCTTCGGGAAGCGCTCGGTCAGCTTCAGCTCGTCATTCAGACGCGTGATCTCGTTAAACTGCTGCTCGCGCAGGAACGCCATGAGGTAGACTTCGAAGAAGCTCTGGCTCAGACGCGCGCGCTCTGCCTCGCCCAGTTCACGCAACAGCTTAGCTCCGAGCGCCGAGATCTTGTCGAACGCGCCGGTGCGCTCGTACACCTCCATGAGCTTCACGATGCTGCCCATGGGTAGCCCGATCTTATTCTCAACAGCGTAGTCCACCAGGTACGCGCACTCATCCTCCCACTTCTGCTCGAGGCAGTGGTCGATCACCAGGTGCAGCACGAAGCCGTTCCGCTCAATCACCTTTGGCACCGTGCTCCACACGCTCAGCAGGTGCTCGAGGCGCTCGATCGGCACTTTGTCGTCTGATTCCGATTCCGAGCCTTCTGCTGCTAGTGCTGAGGCGCGCAGGAAGTGAGCTACGAGCAGACGAATGACCTGAGCGCCCGCTGGCGCATGACGCTCCTGCATCAGAGTCAGCACTTGCGCGAGCTGCTCGAGCGACGGCTCGCCCTTGAGCATCTCCCACAGCACCTTGTTGAACACCTCGCGCTCCGCCTTCGAGTGGGTACTCGACGACGGGTGCTTGGGCTTCGTCGACTGGTTCTCCAGGATGCTCTTCGTCTGCTGGGAAGGCTGGGCTGGGCCCACGCTAGCAGCGTTGTCCTTGGTCTTCTTGTCGCCTTCGATGGCGATCCACGTGCGGACCATGGCGATGGCCGTGTCGTACTGCTCGAACTTGCACGCCGTGCGCAACGCCTGCGTGAAGCGCTGTTGGAAGGGCGAGATCTGCTGTACCGCGTACGAACCAAAGACCTCGACGGCCTCGTCGTGGCGCTTCATGTAGATGCACGTGTTAAATAGCGTGCTCCAGATGTTCGGGTACACGGTGTAGCCCGCGTCTTTGCCCATGCGGCGGTACACGTGGAGAGCACTCTCGAGCTGCTCGGGGGTGCGCTGACGCGACCGGAAACTCGCCTGGATCGCCATCTGGTACGAGTTTTTGCCCAGCACGAGCCACGGGAAGTGCACGGGAAAGTCGTCGATGATGCGGCGCGCCAGGTCGCCACGAGCCTCGGACAGGCACGACTTGAGCACCTTGCGCAGCGTCTGCGTGGAGCCGAGGAACTTGGCGATGTTCTCCGGGGATTCAAAGAACTCGATGACCGTCTTGTGGTCCGAGAGCCCCACGAGGATGTCGATGTACGCCGCGTAGGTGTCCTTGCTTAGGCGCGTCCAGTCTTCAAGCAGCTCGCGGTCAGGCTGCAGTGGTGAGGTAGCATCGTCACTGCTAACGGCTGGCGCTGAGCTCAGGAGCTCGTCGATCTTGACGAGACGGTCGGCCTCGTACTGCTCAAAGAGCGCCTTGACCTCTTTCTGCGCGTCAACGTCTTTGGAGACGGAGATCGCGCGCACGAGCTGGCGCACCACGTTCTTCGCGCTCAGGAACAACACGTCCTCCGCCGTCGCGGTCTTGCCGAAGAAGCACGACGGGTTTCCGATCTCCAGCACCTGGGCCTTCGTGGTCAGCTCGACGAACGTGTCGAGCGGGATCAGCTGCATCACCTGCGGTCGCTCTGCAGCGGAAAGTGAGGACGCGACTGAGATGTCACTGGTCGCCAGGAACTGCGCACTGGCGGTGGCGTCCCAGACATGCACCTCGCCGTCCTGGATGTAGAAAGGCTCGCACGAGCGCATCGAGTGCCACATGTTCAGGAGCTGCGAGCCGCTCTTCGTGGTCGACACGTGGCGCTTGAACGCGAGCTTGGCGCGCTTCAGTTCACGCACCGAGTGGACGTCCATGGTGATCTCTACGCCACCAGCCGAGAGAGTGCCAGGCGGCCCTGGCACGCGGCGCTTCTCACTGTGCACCTCGGCATCAGTAGTCGCGTTGCCAGTTGTCGGCGCACTAGGAGCACTAACAGCAGCGGCTGGGGACTTGACACTCTGGCGTGGGGCCTTCCGCGCGCGTCGCTGCTTCTCCTCAGTTGGCTGCTGTTGCTTTGTGTCGATCGATGGGGCGGCATGCGCTGGGGTGGCCTTGTCGGCGTCGTCCTTGCTGGTTGCTGGCGGCGCTTTCTTGAGGCCGAGCCAGGAGAAGAGATCGGCGCTCTTGCCCCACAGCTGGCGCGTCTGGATGTGCTGCTGCAGGAAGAGGTGCTGCGGCTGATGGAGCTGATGCAGACGAAGTGGGCGCTGCGAGCTGCCACTGCTGCTGCTGCGCAGCGCGAGGCGCGGGCGCTGGATCCGGCGCAGGAGCATCTTCGACGCTGTTTTGCTGTGTCGCGCAAAAGCAATTGTTGGTGCACGCTTTTTGCGATTTATGAGAAAACTATGAAAATAGCCGCCAAGGTGAATATTAACTACGTTAGTACCGTAGTCATGTATGCGAGCCGGACAAAATAGACACAACCCTCAGGCTCTGTCGGAAACAGCGAGTGTACCGGTACGCTCACGGATATACCGGTATCGTGAACCCTTTTCAAAATGGGTACATTTGTATGACACGCAAAACCGCCCAACCAAATCGATCGTCAGGTGCGACTCGTGTCGGTTTGCAGACACATGCGGACCGTGCGTGCCACGATCCTGTGCTCAGGTTAATCTGAACGGACCTGG
>JAASFQ010000352.1:0-26640 GCA_023333845.1 Globisporangium polare | reverse complement strand
CTATTCCTGTCGTTACTCCTACCACCGGCTCACGTCCATCACGTTGCTTCTTTCCTATATCGGTAGCAGGCAGAGCCACCAGTCAGCGAGCAAGGCGAGATGAAGTGGTCGATTCTGGATGTAAAGCCTCAACCAATAACGACCGAGCCCCCAGCTGACTTGGCTCCTGCACAAGCGTTGTACTTGGCGTCCGAGACTGAGACTGAAGACGAAGAAGAGGATGGCTTCGAGTCACATGAGCAAGCGCACGCACAACACCTCTCGCCAATGGAGCATCCTACAGACACAAGCAACCCCGTCACAGTGCACAATGCTTTCAAGCAGCACGTGGACGCCTGCGTTGTCTCAAAAGCCGAGCTGAAGTCTCCGAAAGTGACGAACAAGAGACTGCTGACGAGAAATCTCATGGCTCCTCTTCATGAGATGAACAGCTTTCTGCGAAGCGTTAGCGCGAGCATGCGCGACAACGAGCGTGCAGTCCCAACTGCGCTACTCTCTCAGCTCAAGTCCGTGACGGCCTTTCCAGACGCGAGGGCAGATAGAAATGGAAGTGCACTTCCCAGATCTTTCTATTTGAAGGACCAACATGACATGCATCAGTTCTGGCCACAGAGCAACGCTTTAAAGGATCAGCATGACAGGCAACAGCAGACGGTCACTTGCCACAGAGCAACGAAATGGTACTTGAGACGCTGATACTGGCCAAACTTCCCATCGCATGGCTGTATTTGGGTCGTCTTGTGTCGAAAGAACGTTCTGCGACTTGCCTCTCGGCGTCTGATTATCTCTGGAGCTGCATCCCAAATCCTTTGGACTCTCACCTTCTTCTCATGTAACTATCAACTCCTTTGCCTGCAGCGCTGTGATCACATTCTCTAATTTGCCACCTGAGCCCCAACACCTTCGGAGCTACTCCTCTTTCCAACAACCTCCATCAAGACGACAATGTTGGCGCGCTCGACAATCCTCATCGCGTGTCTGCTTGCCGCCTGCTGCCGAGACGCAGTCGCTACTAGTTGCGCACCAGGCGAGGATCTGATGAGCGTGGAAGGCGCCGGCGATATGCCCTTCTGTGTCAAACAGCCGAGCTGCTCTGGAGAATCGAGCAGCGGCAACTGTCCAGGTCCCGTTAAGGGACTCCTCGAGTTTGGGTCGTACTGCGGCAAACTGAAGTCGAGAGCTCAAGGCTGCATCCCTCTCTCGCTGCTTCCACCTCTCGTGTACAAAGCTAGTGAGCAAGAGGCGGACCCCGTCGCCAACTGCTCCATCCTGTCAAACCAGACCCAGGTGACCGTCCAGGGTGTCGGCAACCTCTGCGCTCGGATCCCGATCTGCAGTGGCAACTTCACCGGGAACTGCCCCACGACGCTCACGAATCTGGACGAGACGTATCGCTGCGTCTTCGACAAAGGCAGCTACGGCTGCTTTGTCTAGGGTAGGATAGATATGCACTCTATTAACTCTTTTTTGCGTCAATCCATATAAATACAAGCCACGTCTAGGTTTTGTTGCCTTTGCGTTGCTACACGTTGTCGTGGATGACCGTGCTGCCCAATGTACGGGTCGCCCAGCGCAACCTCCCTGATGTTGCTGCTGTCGCTAGCAGGTAGGCTGTGAATCTGTTGATGTTCCTTCACGCAAGAGAAGAGAGTGGGTCAATACACAAACGAGCCCACGCACACAATGAACCGGCTGAGAACCACTTACTTGGAGACCTGCAGCGGAATCTGGTCGCCTGCGAACGCCTGAAGATGGTCGATCGCGATCAGCAGATCGGCAAGCGCTGGGTCGTTCGGCTTGACGGACTCTGGGTTCATATCGATGAAGGTCGCGATCTCAATCGCCTCAGAAACCTCCTGTGCTTCGCTCGGACTCGGATGTGTTCGTGCAAACAAATGGTTCCGCAGGTTCTATCTGGATGAGGAGCGGAAATTGGTGGCTCTGAGCTTCGGTGCTTCAAACTCTACAAGCCCTAGCGACGCCATAAACCCTAATCAAAGTAATCGCAATCGTGACCAGTTTACTCACCCTGTTTGCATGGCTAGTTGTTGTGCTGCTTGTTCCATCGGCTTTTGCTTTTCCTCTTGCGCGATCTCATTGAGCTTGTCGACCACGAACGCCATCTTGACGCGCTCCACAGGGTCGACCTTGGACATCAGCTGGATCAAGTTCCGCTGCTTCTCCGTCAGCGATTCCGGAAGGTTCGGGCTATTACCCTTTTTCCACTGAAAGCGGACTTGAAAAGCAGCCATGGAGTGTCCCCACGGCATCTCCCCACTCACGACTTGGATGATGCACATCGCAAACGAGTACACGTCCGACGCGAAAGACGGTGCTCCTCCTGCCAAGTACTCTGGAGACCTCCAATTCACTGCGCCTATTTTGTTCTTCTCAATCCGGATCTCCGCCTCGTTCACCAAACAACTCAGCCCAAAGTCGATCAACTTCGCCTTGTTGCTCGCCCCCACCATGATGTTGTCGCACTTGAGGTCGTTATGGGCAACATTCTGTTCGTGCAGGTACTCGAGTCCGAGGGCTACTTCGTACATCTTCTGCCAGGCGAGCTGCTCGTTGGCTGGCTTCTTCAGAAAGTCCAGCAAGTCACCGTTCGAGGCTAACTCGCACACGAAGTAGCGCTTTTCAGTGTGACACGCGCCGTACAGCTTCAAGACGTGCGGGTGGTTCAGGCGGTGCCACACACGGACCTCGTGCAGCAGCAAGTCTGTCGAGATGGTGCCGAGGTCTTCTTCGTACCCCATGAACTTGATCACAACCAACGTGTCATTCCAAGACCCCTTGTAGACTGCTCCAAACGAGCCCTGTCCGATCTTATGAGCCTCGCTGAACACCAGATCCCGCAGCGAGATATACCAGGGTGGAGTTGTCTTCGATGCTTGGATGCCTACTTGGGTCCACAGTCTGTGATTCACCGATGGTGAGCCGCAGTACGTCAGCGTGACCGCGCCCGAGACTATCTTAGTCGGTCGGGGTTCCGAGTCGGACGCGTCACTTTCCAACTCAGGTGCTGGCAGTGACTGGATGTCGGCCAAGTCTGGGTCACGTCGCCACGCACGAATCGGGTCCGTCTCCGGGACGTCCAGCGAAGTCAGCAAACGATCCAGCTCCGAGTAGATCACACCCTGTGACTCGGCAACTCGCAGGCTTCTCACCAACTGATGCGCTGCTTTGTCAGATGTTGCTGTGCGCAAGTACCGTTGGAACCTCGCCAGAATATTGCAGAAATTCACCACTTCGACATCGTTCGGTTTCTTCTGCCGCTCACGGAGCAGTGCGAAAATGTACTCGAGCGCAGGGCAGACAGTGTCCAGCATCCACTCGAAGCCTTGAAGCTTTCCTTCGCTCTTAAAGCGAATTTCCTGAAGAGCGCTTGGAATAGTCGTGCTGTCCAGCTCCGCAAACAGACACTCCTCCACAGTCCTGTCTTCGACCTAAACACACAACAAGTAAGAAGGTTAGTCTAGCCATCAGCTTCTTCACCGATAGTGTGCCAATGTCTTACCTCGATGGTAGCGCCGGGTGATCCTGGCTTGCTGGACAGAATGAACTGCTTCAGCTG
The DNA here is from genome assembly GCA_023333845.1 of Globisporangium polare. NCBI lineage: Eukaryota > Oomycota > Peronosporomycetes > Pythiales > Pythiaceae > Globisporangium > Globisporangium polare. The sequence goes on along the minus strand of JAASFQ010000352.1, from coordinate 23,063 downwards.
ATTCAGCACATAGGCGATGTCGACGCGCTTACTTGGATCAGCTGCGCACATCTTGGTGATCAGCCTCCACTCGACATCGCCAATGGCATCTGGACGTCTCGGAAGGTCTCCATTCTTCACTTTCGTCTTCAGCTCGAGATAGTTTGTCTCTTTGTTCCACGGCAGTTCGAGTGTCAGCGCTTCCCATATGCACATGCCAAATGCGTAGATGTCGGTCATCGCAGACTTTGGCGCCTCCTTCCAAGCCGTCTGCACCCGAGCCACCTCTGGCGCCAACCAATTCATTGCGTCACGCTCACAATACCGGTCGTGCTGATACGGAGACCCTCCAAAGCCACACAGTTTTGTGGTCAGGTCCAAACCGACAACAATGTTCTCGCTGCGAAGGTACCCGTGGACCTCCTTGTGGCTGTGAAGATACTGAAGCCCAAGAGCTGCCTCGTACAACTGCTTCCACGTCAATGCTCGATTTGCTTCGTCGCACAAGAAGTCTGGCAAGTGTTTTCCTTCCGGCACGAACTCGTAGACGAAGAAATTCGACGGGCCGATGTGGCATGCGCCAAACAACTTGATCACATTCGGGTGATTGAGCTGGTACCACTTGGATGCAATCGCCTCGAAATGGCCCGGAAAGGCATTCGGTTTGGTCTCGACCATCACGATGGTCTTCCGCCATTTGCCTTCGAAGTACGCCATCTCCTTCATCTCATCGCCAGATCTCACAATGTTCCAGCGGTAAAACTCCACATCATCGTGGAAGATAAACCACTCTGGAACAACATGTGCGGGGACTTCACTCACTCGAACAAAGCGCTCCAGCAGCTTCTTGAGACTTGCTTGCTCGTTGACGCGACCTTCCTTGATGTGGATGTTGAGTTCGTACTGAAGAAGCACGGCTGTCTCCGATTTGGCTGTTTGAGTAGAGTTTCCTGCGGCGAGGGCTTCATCATCGCTGAGCAGCTCCTCGAGAGAAGATTGAAGTACGAGCTGGTCCTCGCTCATTTGGTCTTTCCAGCTTTTGTCGACGCCCTCCCATGACAGCATACCAGCAAAGTGATCCAGCTCTTCATGGAAGTCCCGAATTCGGTTTGTGATCGCACGGCGGCCAATGAATCGCGACAGCGGACTCGACCGCTTCTTGATTTCCAGTAGCAGTCTACAGAAGCGAAACACGATGCTCGCGAGAGACACAAGAGTCCCCTCTGTTGCTTGATCTGAGCCAGGTTGCTGGAGCTGACAGCACATCTCGTCCAGTCGACCCAAAACGCGAGAGCACGCTAACTTAAACTCAAACACCGCTGCGCACAGGTTTCTCATTGTCATCAGAGTGCCGGGAATCAGCGGGCGTTCATCTTCCGGCAGCTCATTGTAGCTAAGATAGCATACGTGGGCGATGAGAAGCTGCACTCCGGCGAAGAAATCCCAGCGGACAGCTGAGATAAGAGGCGTTTCTCCATCTTCTCCACTCCGGACGTTGACTGGGGCGCCTTGCTTTGCGAGAGCTTCAAATGTCTCCATGCGACCAAAGCGCCCAGCAAGAATGAGCGGGGTCTCGCATTCCTGACTTGAAGGTCTTGAGTTTGACTTTGCTCTGACTGACGCACCGTGATCAATCAGGAGTTGCACCACATCCATGTGACCGAGCTCTGCTGCGTAGAACAGCGGCGTTCGACCATCAAGAGTGACAGCATCCACGAACGCGCCTTTGTCAACAAGCTCCTTCACACGATCGAAGTCTCCCACAGCTGCAGCGGCAAAAAGTGAGACTAAGTCGCTGCAAGTGCTCTCATCAAAAGCGCCGTGACGAAGCAGCTCAGCTACCACGTCGACATGGCCCCGCTCTGCAGCATACGACAGCGCAGTTCTTCCGTCTTCATCCTTGGCATTGATGTCGACGCCGCTACCAATCAGCACTTCGATCACTTCGCCACGCCCTCGCTCAGCCGCATAGCACAGCGAGGTTTTGCCTGTGTTGTCCTTGGATTCAGTGTTGGCGCCGAAGTCGATCAACACTTGTGCCATCTTAGTCTTGCCGCTCTGAGCAACGTACGACAGTGCAGTTCTTCCGTCCTTGTCCTTAATTTCGGTATCAGCACCCTGCTTGATCAGCTCTTGCACAACTGCGATCTTGTTGCTCTGGGCAGTCCACGACAGCGGGGTTCTTCCTTTTTTGTCCTTGGCTTCAACGTTGGCACCCAGTTTGATGAGTTCTTGAATCACTGCGATGTTCCCACCGTCGGCAGCGAAAAAGAATACACTTTGTCCGTCGTTGTTGTTTGCTTCAGTGTCCGCGCCGTGCTCGATGAGCATTCGCACAACTTCCACCGATGCAGTCGCAACAGCACACGACAACGCCGTTCTCCCAAACTTGCCCTTGGCTTCAACATTTGCGCCGTGCTGAAGCAGAACGCGTACCACTTCCAGACGGTCACACTGAGCAGCGTACGAGAGCACAGCTTTCTGGGTGCCGTCTCTTGATTCAATGTCGGCGCCGTGGGTGATGAGTTCTTGTACCGCATCGACATGGCCCCATTGAGCTGCATGCGATAGCGCGTTTCGTCCTTCTCTGTCTGTAGATTCAATGTCGGCACCTTGTCTGATCAGCAGCTGGACCACGTCGAGACGACCCTCCTTGACCGCGTAAGACAGCGCAGTTCTTCCGTCGTCGCTCTTGGCGCCGATGTCGGAGCCTTGCCGGATCAGCTCCTCCACCAACTGGAGATGGCCGTGCTCGACTGCAACCGAAAGAGCGGTCCGTTTCCACTTGTTTGTTTCGTGCACGGATCTGCCGAGCTGGAGCAAACATGTGACGTCGCTCACCTCGCCACTCGTGGCCGCGTTGAAGAGCGCGTCCTCTTCATTCGCGTTCAGCCGAGCGAGGCGCTGTTCCATCGTCTCAAGGGACGTCCGGTCCCGCCCGCTCTTCTCTTGCACATTTCCTGTTAGCACAGCAGCATTTAACGCCGGTGACTCTTCTTCTGCTTCGAGAATTTGCTCAGCAGCGTCCTGTGCGGTGGTGATGCTGGCAGGATACGCCTCCAGCTGGTTGGTGCGAGATCCCTTCTCGTCCACGTCGTGCCGATCGTCACCGCCAGAGGTGCGCATACACGGACAGAGGAAAGAGAGCAGCTGGCGGATGTATGAATCGTGCGCGAGAGCAGCACGCACGCCGTCGGAGCGATCTGCTGCGGCGGGCTCGTTCATCGAGAGCACAGCTTCCAGTCGACCCGAGTCCTGAATGTGGAAACGTGGAAGTGAGCCCAGGTTCTGTTGAATTGCATCATGCGAATAGTGAGGTCGGCAAGATTTATCTGTCCAAATCGATATCCTCTTAGACAGTTATTCGGAGCCATTTTTTCCTTGTGAGTGAAGAAAGCGCGGAAGCGCAGAGCGATCACAGGACGACCGCGCGCGTGCACAGACAGACAGGCGGGCAGGGAGACAGAGAACACAAGAAGAGCGACTGCGAGTGGATGGCGCGCACGGGAGGCGGACGCAACGACCGCCGGCGTCGCGTGGCGCGCGTGCTGCTCTCGAGCACGGACATCAGCGTCGTGAACCGCACGACGCTCTCGCTCTGGCACTTCCAGCAGCTCGCGCAGCAGTTGCTGCCACGCGCGGCGGCGTCGAACGGTGAGAGTCCAGAAGACGATAAAGATGATGGACATGACACAGACGTGGTTCCGGCGGTCGAGGTGGGGGAGAACGACGATCCGGACCTAAAGCAGCAGCTGCAGAGTGAGAACAGAGTGCTGCGGGGAAAGAAGAAGGCGTTCGTGCTGGGCGAAGGCATGGGTGTCGCTGCGCTCGCGTACGAGCCGGAAGAGAGCGAAACAAGTGACAGCGAGTCGAGTGGTGAGAGCGACGGCGACGAGAAGGCGGCGCTGCTGCTACTGGACGGCTCGGACACGGAGAATGAGCAGCAGCACGCCGAGTCCGCGGTCGCTGCGATGACAGCGCAGAGTCTTCAGAGCGACAGCGACGACAGCGTGCTTTTGGGTGCGCGCTTGACACCCGCGACGGAAGTGGTCATCGTGTACAAGCGATACCGCTGCGTAGTGTGCCTGGACGCGTCGCCCTCGACGCTCTCGATTGATCCAGCGACGGGACGGCTCTTTCTCGACATGCTGTACGAGTCAGTTGAGGTATGTGCGTCGGTCTTGTCTGATGTGAGCTCAGCTAGAATGTGTGTGCTGACCATGTGGGTATATTTGTGTGTGTGTGTGAAGCTCTTCATCTGGGGTCTCCTTGGGAAGATGCTCGTTGGGGACAAGGTGTTTGTGCCGGAGATCCACCTCTCCGTGATGGTCCAAGGTGCGCAAGTGGAGTCGCTGAGCGTGCTGGTGCAGGGCTACATCGTGAACCCAAGCAACGTGGTGCAGCTGCTGCACCTGATCAAGGAGCGCATCCATCTCATCGAAGACGACTGGGCCGTGAAGGCTCAGGAAGAAGACTACAACAGCGACGACCACCAGTACCACTCCACACGGGCGAGTCTCTCGTGGATGCTGCAGAACGCCGTCTTTGCGCTCAACTCGCTGCCGAGCGATGCTGCACCAGTGCTCGTGATGGTCACTGATGGCGTCGTGGACTTGTTTGACGCTTACTCGTACGACAACTTGCTGATGCAGCTCGTGCGCCACGACGTCCACTGCCACTTCCTGCGCGTCGGTGGCGGCGAGAACGCACCGAACTCGTCGTTTGGGTTCGTTCCAGATGTGGATCTGCTCAGGTTTATCGCAGGGACGACTGGTGGAGCGGTGTTCGACTACCTCGCACTGCACGAAGCGTGTTACGGCCAAGCGCAAAGCGACGCTGTGAAAGAGATGACCGCTATGCAGGAAGCGTGCTTCGTTCGCACATCGAGTGTGCATGCGATTTCGACACCGGTGCTGAAACTCGACGAGCTGTGCTGCACGTCGTTCGATGGCCGCACGCTGCTGCCACTGCGTCCGTACCGCATGTGGCGCGAAAAAGTGCACGAGTATCGTATTTGTGCAGACGTGGAGCGCATCATGGAGGCGCGCATCCGCGAAGGCTTCACGGTCAACAAAGTGCACATCAAGACGTACCAGAAACCAGTGACCGATGCGCCAACAACAACCACAGCGAACAAGAAATCGCCAGAGTCTCCACGAGGCGATTCGGGTGGGACCGGGAGCGTGTATCGGGACGTGACAAAGATCCTCGTAGTGTTCTTACTGCAATGGAAGCAGAACGTGTGGCTCGAGTACGTTGTCTCGTCAACGACCGAGAGTACGACGACAAGCACCGCGGCGAGTGCAGCAGCTCGACGATTCAGCGGTCAAGGGCTGAGCTCATCGGGCATCGGGAACAGTTTCTCATCATCAAAGCCAACACACATGTTTGCGAAAGAGCAGGCGTACGTGGGAAAGTGGAGCGAGTGGTACGTGAAAGTGAACATCCTGGCATACTCGGACTTCTTGCGCGCGTTCGAAGACTCGGCCCAGATGCCCAACGGGAGCAACGCTTTGGTTGCGAGTGTGGGTTCAGGCTCGCCACACTTCCTGCACGAGTACATCCGCAACGTTCAGGACGTGGACAGAGTGCTGCTACACCTAATGACAGCAACCGCCGCAGCGATTGCGCCGGTGGAGTCTGGGAACCAGTATTCTTTCGGGACAAGCGGAAATTTGTCTTCGAGTGTTGCGAACAGCCGACAGCAGCAGAACGCGCATCCAGTGTTCAACATCATCGGCGAGCTCTCGCCTGTGCTTTGGCACCGCTGGTTCTACGTCGAGCGGTTCGAGCTGCTCTGCGTAGTGAAGAATGAATCGTGCAATGACGTTTTCTACCGAAACGAAGAACACGAGGTGATCGACCGAGCGCGCTCGGTGCGAAAGGGTTTCATGAACCAATCGCGAGGATTCCTGCAGCTTCACGGTGGGCCGCAAGCCCAGATGTACAGCGTAGCGATTGGAGTGGAGCGCATCTCGGAGCGGCTCATGGCGGCAGTGCAGAAATGGTCATCCCAGCGGCTTTCGAAGGATTTGTTTCTTCGCTTCCTGCTGCCAAGCACGAGGGATAAACATCTGCTGAGGAACAAGGCTTCTGGCGCAACCCTTGGCATGGGGAAACGGCAGCAACGACCCAGCAACCCGAATGCGCAAATCGGCGGTATCGGCGGACTACCCGACGAGCCGGCGTCGATCAATGGCGGCAGCAAGTCGTCGCTTTGCTTCGTTCGCGTTGAGATCAAGAGCAAGACTTTGGTCGCGATCCACGTTGCGTTTTTCTCGACCACGGCTGCCGCGCGGAAGCAGACGCTGAACGATTTGAAAGCCAACATTATCTTCGGACTCAATGACGTCCCTCCGAGCCCTCTCGCCACAACTGAACAGACGAACGTGGTACCAAAGTCTGTGGTCTTGTCGCAGCGTCTGATCAGCCGCTTACTCGTGACGCACGAGACTCTGCTCCTTCACGATGGACTCGACGACAGTGGGTCCCACGATCACAACTGGGGGTCAAGTGGAGTTCAGGCTGTGAGTTCCTGCTGTGGTGGCAGTGAGCTCCAGCTTCGAAGCGTCTTCGGATCGTACATGTGGCACTCGAGTTGGCGCTGGCACATTTCGAACCCGAGTGCGCTGCTGAATGTGATGCGAAGACTCCATGAAGCTCGCATTGAGAGCGGATTCTGGGTGCTCGACTGGACGATGGAGAGCGACGAAGACGGCCAGAACCCTCAGCTCCAGAGCATCATCTTTGGACGCGAGATCTTGATGGAGGATGAGAACGGCAACACCAAGACATCTCTTGTCCAGTACGCACTTCGCCGAGTCTCGGAGACGTGCTTGATGACGTCGATTTGGATGGAGCCGCAGCACGGCCTCGTGAAAACGCAGTTGTCCGGCAAGGTGGAAGCGAAAGACAAGTTCCACTGGGGTCTGAGGCACGCTGTTGGACACGACATTCCGTGCGAAGAGGTCGAGTTCACATCGATCCATCGCAGCTTGGCTATGCCTGCTACAACTACTCGTACGAGCCCACCAGGTAGCAGCAGTCACATGGAAGAAGAGCGTCGGTCTATGGAGAAGGAAGACGTGAGCATCGACTGGTACGGATCGACGTACCTCGGCGAGAACGACTTGCTGCAGCTGATTCGAGGCTACATCTTCAAGAGCGACCGCCATTTCCTGTCGTGCCTACACACATTCGACTGTGTGATGAACTTCCGAGAGAGCATGCAACATCTTTCGCAGATGAACAAGGACATCGAGGACATCGTCGGGTCGACGTGGGGCGCAGACAAGTTGCATGCAGCGACGCTCAAGCAGCTCCTGCCGCCGTTCAGTACAACGAGGCTGCTGCGGACATCCAAGAGAAGTGCGGAGCACTTTTTGATGTACCTGGAAAATGGTCCACCGCGCAAGCCTGAAGCCAAAGAAGAAACGGCTCTTGTTGTGGACACGCTAAAGGTGTCGGTCGCGAATGAGCATCTCTACTCGATGCTTGAGCGCACGCTGCGAGGTCTGAGTGACTGCGAGGTTGCCTGGACCGACTGTAATGGCAACGACATTTCGAAGCTAGGGTCGGGTATCGCTGACTGGGAAGACGTGGACCAGCTGATCAAGGAAGGAATGTCAGGTCAGATGCCGCTGTGGTTGAAGGATCACATCTCTCCCTCATTCCAGGACAAGACGACCCAGAATGGACTCAGCAAAGGCAAGTGCTTTGCCAAGATGGTGAGCGACGACACCGTTGTATTGGCGTTCCTACCGTCGCTGGATTGTGTTCAAGTCAGGCAGAAAGGACCGGACAAACTGAAGCGGAGAGCGACGACGTCAGCGGCACAGCTGTCAGAGAACCAGACGCGATTGCGAGCAGAGCCAAAGATACATCGAGAGAAGTCGTCGCCAGAGATCCAGAATGCTGTGATCGAGCCACACACGAGTTCTCGGCTCATGCGGATGTCTGTCTCTGCGGACGACATTGTTCTGTACCAGGAGCGACGTCTGAGTTTCCGTGAAGGCTACAAGTCGTGGCGCATGGGGCATTATCAAGGCGCGAAGGATGGCAAGCAGAGCACCAGTGGCGATTTCCACAACCTTCGTCTTGCCTCTACACCAGAAGACCACGAGTTTTGTGAAGAAGTCAGCCGTCAAACTGACTACGGATGCGATTTCCACCTGCTGATTGAGCGAGATGACGGAGGACTCGGTTCCGGTTTTTTCCAGGTGGCGTTCTATGAGTGCTCGCTAACGCGATTATCGGTTGATCTGCAAGATTGCAACAAGAAGGGAAACGCGGCCCGTCTCGACCTTCCGCAAAGGATCTTGAAGCAACTGTTTTTCTCTGGTGCGGATCCAGTCAAGAACAATGAAGAACCTGCGTCGACTCCAGCTGTTGCTGTCGCTAAAGACGCTCGACCGAAGCCACCAGTTGTGCATTCACCTGCAGGTGCGCTTCCCACTTCGATGTTCCCAACTCCGATGCCAGCGATATGTGCCAGTTCAGTTGCGTCGCGCCGCTTTCAAAAGAAAGTTAAGCGAGCTCACGAGCACAACTTCTCGCGTGGCGTGTACATCGCACTGCGAGAAGGCAGCAATGTCCAGCAGAGCGACCTGCTCCAAGCACTCACAAGCTGCATTGAGGTGCCCGTGGACTTGGACATCACGCTGCTCTATCGCATGATGCAGGCGTCTTCTCCAAAGCGTGACTTCCAGTCGCTGGTCGCTGGAAATCAGCGAGCGGCGCTGAAAGAGAAACTGGACAGGGCGTTCGAGACGATCCTGTCGTCCTTGTTTGTCCCCATCCCCGGCACAAAGTACTACTATTTCACTGGGAGTGAGACAGTCATGCTCGAGGATTCGGCAGACAGCGAGTCAGATCTGCACCTTCTGATGGACGAGTCAGAAGAAGTGAGCTCTTCAACCGTCCCAGAAGACGATGTGAGACCGCTGTTGAATGACGGTGGCGACGGTGTTCGAGAACCGAAACTCAGCGTCGAAGCAAGTCCAGCTGCGGTCTTTTCACCTGCGTCGAAACCACCTCTGCCCAAGGCGTCGCCGCGCGCTGCTCTGTCGAGTGGAGCTGATGTGGCCAAGGCTGGGCGGAGATTCAAGGATCAAGGTCGTCCTCCACCAGTGAAGACATCTGCTGACGAGCTTCCTCCTATTGAGCAGCACCCAGGCATCGAGGAAGATGCTGAATTCAATAAGGAAGTCGCGGTGGCGACGTCAATTTTCTCGGCACCGTTTTTCTTCCGCTTCGAGTGTCGAGAGATCAGTACGCCGCGTGCTCGAACAGGCAGCGCCAGCGAAGCCGTCAGTGCTTCTCGTGATGGTCTCCTCCGCAGCTCGAGTACGCAGTCGTTTGTGAACATGCGAAAAGATCTGGCTGTGAAAACCGGTGGAGCCCGAGAAGAGTTCCAACCGCGATTTGACTCGCTGCTGAGCAAGAAGGAGACGCAAGAGGAGATGGTGGCGCAGGTCGCAGAGTGGTTTGGAAAAGCTGCGTCATCCCGAATCGCGCTTCGCTTGATCACGTTGACTCTGCCCACTGAGCAGCTCGTTGATCCGTCTCGACAGGCAGCAACAAACCAGCAAATGCCGTTCGAGATGGATGACAGTGTTCACGGAGGCAAGCTGCCGTTGTCGCGAGCTCAAGTGATCGCAACATTGCCTCACTTCCAGCGTCAGGCGCTGAAGCGTGTTCGCAAAGATATCAAGGAGTGGTGCAGCGTTGAGGTGCTGGACATCCTGAGAGCTGCAAAGAAGATCACGCCGTCGATTAGCCAGCTTGTGCAGCGATTGTTTGAAGATCTGCCACCCCAGACGCTCACAAAGGCGAAGTACCCTCTTGAATTCGTTGCGACCAGCCAGGATGCGCTTGGCAACCCAGTCGACTTGTTCAAGAAAGAGCTCGAGCGAGGCACTTCGCTACGTGTCCACGAGTCAAATGGCGTGTACTACGTCATCGACAGCAAACAACTTCGAGCATGCAAGTCGGTTGACGACGCGACTGCTGCCAATGAAGCCGACAGCTTTGAGATTCCGTTCTGGGCGTACTTCACAGTCGAGAGCGACCATGTTGCTCTTCAGCTGCACCACCCAGATCGCTTTGCGCCATTTCCGCAGTTTGATCGTCTCGGAGTGCTCACTCGTCTGCACATGGGTGTGATGGACGCCTGCAAGCGCGTGAACCAGTTCCTGCTGCTGCTCCAGCTCCACGAGACACGTACATGCAATGGGTACTTGCTTCCAGGCTCCAGCAACCAGGTCTCGAGTCCACGATCCCCACGACGAAGAGACTCGGCTTCGAACGCCTTTGGACTCGGAGTGAGCGAACACTTTTTCTGGCCAGGCCAGTTCCAGTGCGATCTCCAGTATTCCGCGTGTTTCAAGCTGCACGAGAGGCTTTCGGCGAGTATGGCGCTTAGCATCTTGTGCACGTCAGCATTGGAGCAGTTCCAGGTGCACAACCGGCGGTACATGTTTGTGTATCGTGATCGTGGTGGCCACGTGTTCTACATGAAGATCAGCATCAAACATGAAGAGCAAACACCTGGACAGGAGAAGCTGGATCGCCGACGTGTGACGCGCATTGGCAGTGGAACTCTTGGCGGAACGACGACTCCATCCTCGGCGGCACCGACATCGTCAGGTGCTGCGGGCATCTTGCTGGAGGTCTTCGGAGTTTGCACAGCTGGTGAAGAGGTCACCCACGAGCTTTGCCGAGTGCTCGAGAGAAAGCTCGATGAGGCAACTCAGCTGATCTTGATGAAGCTTCTGGCTCGAAATGCCAAGTTCCAGCTCAGCTCGTCCGACATGGCGTTCGTGTGTCCATCGGGAGGGAAACCTGCGCAAATCATCGAGTTTGTGCTGCCAGCAAAATTGCAGGGTGTGTCGTCGCTGCTTCACTTCCTGTCGCAGACGTTTTCTGCGGCTCCATACGTTCGCCATGTGACCAACGTTGCGTCGTCGAGTCGAGCTCCGGGCGATGCAGGTGATGGCGGAGTGATGCGCGGAGGAAGGCGGCATTCACTGCATGGTGGATCAGCGGACAAGCAGGCCCACGACGAGAAGCCAAAACCGCCTGGTGCACACAACCCAGCTTTCGTCCACCCTTCGCTGTTTTTCGTGTGCGACAACCCCACTGATATTGGTGAGGACAACTCCGGATCTGATGTGATTTCACCAGTGTTCATGTCGCCGAGACACTCAGCACGTTCAGAGACGACCGTCAAGCCGAATATCGTAGACCAAGTATCGTATGTGCTGAACTTAAACCCTGAGTTGCGTCTGTCTCCTGGTTTCCTGTCGCGCATCGGTCGAGGTCTTGCGGTGCTCCGGATCGAGCTGGTTCAGGACCAAACGATCAAGGAGAAGGAGGATGATGATGGCCACGTCGTGAAGTCGCTTGAAGGGTTCGACATCGCAAGCAAACCAGATTCTGAGGAGATTTCGGTGGTCGGAACCCACCAAGTCGTTCGCTGTCAGCTGTGGATTCGCGGGAGCATCAACACGAATGAACTGGCTCAGCTGGTTGAGTCGAATCTCCGCGAAGCCATGCTGGATTACCAGATCGAAGCGACGTTGAAGACACTTTCGGTCAGCTCCACAGTGAGAGAATCATCGTCGTTGCCGCAAGAGGCGGTCTATCTGACGTCTCTCTTCGAGCGCTCATGCAGTCTCTCTTCAGCATCTGTGACAAAGTTGGTGCTCCCGACCTCGCTCGCTCCGTGGGATGTGCAGCACGTGGTGCATCAGCTTCACTCGTTCCTCCGATGTGTTCCAGCGCACCTTCGACCAGCGGTTTACTCAAAGAGAAAAGCGGGCGATAAGTACAAAAGCCATGAAATTGGTGGCAACCTCGAGAACGGTGAACCGTCGAACGAGCTGAACGATCGTCAGTACTTCCGAATGATCGCGCGGTTAGGAGCGAAGTTGCCCGAGTCTTCCAGTGATCTTTCTCAAGCAGGTGGCCAGCATCACCACCCTCCGCCCCACTCGTCGCGTGGACTGCACCTGAACCACTCGGACTCGATCCAGTCGAATATATCCGAGATGGATTCGAATAAGCTCTCACTCACGTGGACGTCCATGAGCGGCTCCGAGTCGAACATCAATGCGCTCACCCAGTCAAACAGCTCAAACGCTTCGACGTCAGTGTCAGTGTCGTTGTCGTCAGTGAAAGAGTTCTCAGAAAACGAACTGCTGCTGTACCCGAACACTCACTCGGCGGTAAACCTTGCATCTTCGAGCTCCAGCGTCGACATGGCAGCGTCGGGCTCGTCCTTCGATGAGGATTCGTCGTCGAGCCGATCGTTCTACTACGTGATCGACGTCTCGTGCACCGACGGCGTGCAAGTGTTCGGCTACAACATGAGCAACACAGTGGTGGACACCATTCTCGTGCAGTTTGCGCGCATCCTGACATGGGCGAAGCTTCGTGAGAGCTTGCTTCGCAATCTGCTGTTTGAGAAGAGCGGGCTCTCTCGAGCCGCTCCGTTTGGCTCGAATGTCGTGCACCCGAGAGATCTCTATATGGGCGGCGGCGGCAGCGCGATGGGCAAGAACTCGTTCGTGCTCCCGAAGGACTTTTGCGTCAACTTTGTCGAGTTCTGGAGACCCGCAATGATGATCCTGACAGGGAACGCGGCGATCCCACGGTTGCTCGACTCTGCACTGCTGCGATCGATTGAAGGGAGCTCGCTGGGCAAGTACCTGCGTGAAGCGCACACTGTAGCGTCTGATCGTGACATGCACCGTCCTCGCGCTCCCAGCAACGCAAGTCTGCAAGCAGGAAACAACGGTCCTCCGGACCTCCATCGTGAAGCGTCGAGTCAGTCCTCGTCGCGAAGTCTCCGTGGCGAAAACACTGGCCAGCCAAAGAACATGTCGGCGATCGGCCGAGGCGGATCGTCGACGGGAATGAAGACTCTGCCGTCACCGAAGCGAGGCATGCCTGTCGGGTCCACGGGTGCGTATCCAAGTGGAAACAGCGGCGCAGCTGCAGCGAATCCTCGGATGCGACAGAACGCTGGAGCAGCGAACGCTCTCCTCGCTGCTCGGGCTCGCGCAAGAGGTGCTCTGCCTGGTCGACTGGGTGGCCCAGGCGCATCGTCGAAGCCTGCTGGCGGTGCAGACTCGGTCGCCCCGTGGGACTTGCCACTCACGAACACAAAGGGTCCTGTGCTGACAGGTAGCGGAGCTCCTGATGCTGCGGGGAGTGGTGCTACCGAGGTGATTGCTGTGAAGCCTCCAGCATCGATTGGCTTGCCGACGGATGCTGGAGCGAAACGACCAGCGTCTGTGAAAGCTGGTAATGCATCGCTGAGAGAGCTGGGCTCACCAATCTCGTCACCCGTGCACGGCTTTGGCCCTGGATTTACTGGATCGCATTCACGGCAAAACTCGTCGACGTTGAACGACGCAGCGGGTGTAAGCTTTTCGTGGCGCAAGCAGCTCGAGTTCGCTTGGGGTCCGCGTTTCAAGTACCACGGCGGTTTTGCGAGCTTTCCTGTCGACGACAAGGCGAGCAAAGTGGCTGAATCGACGAGCGACCAGCTGCGAAAGAACCCGCTGCTGCGTTTCAGTGACGCGTTCCAGAACCGCTGGCTCAAGTATGAAGATCGCTCCACAAGCCACACGATCTGCGTGAACCTCTTCGACAAGCTCGTGGCGATGAAAGCCGGAGAAGAGATGGACGAGCCAGTGGCGCTCAGCATCGTCGATCGCATGATGCAGGGTGGCCACCAGCTCGTTCACCAGCGGTTCCGAGTCACTTTCGTGGAGCGCTGGGAGGTGATCAAGGTGGACGAAGAGTACATGGAGGAGGACATGCAGGACGGACGTCTGCGGGCACTGCAGGCGTCGATGGACCTGGTGAACCTCTTGTCCTACAAGAAGGAGTTTGTGTTCGCGGGCAACGAGTGCACGATCGCGAACTTTTACACGGAGCACACGGTCCTGGGCATGTGTGCGAACGAGGGCGACGCTGTTCGCGATATGAAGAAGCAGATCATGAAGAACATCTTCCACCTGAAGATGGAGGTCGCACACGATTTCTACGAACAGTACGCCATCCATCTGCGAGCGCTCGGCTTTCGCCACCTGCGCACGCTCTCGAACAACCAGAGCAATCTTCGAGCCATACCGGTTCCAGCCTCGTCGACCTCTCTTTCATCGCTCTCGGTCGTCGACATGGTTGCGTCTGACGGCGAGGGCTTCACCGAGTACTTCTACTTCCCAGGCAAGTCGCAGGGCAAGATGAAGGGCTGGCAGTCGCTCATGAGAGGATCGGCTGCTGCGACAGCGTACCCTGCGACGTTGCTGCTCCTGGAGCTCAAGTGCGACCACCACGGCGTGCGACTCGGCGTGGTGCTCGTGAACGAGAGCGACCTTTTGCAGCAGGACATGGGCTTCCAGAGCCGACTCCAGCCAAAGTCGGTGGCCATTGACCAGGAGAAGAAGGCCGTCGTTTCGGGCGAGATGGTGCGACTCGTCTCGACGTGGCTGCGCGAGACGCTGCGCACGCGTGCGATCATCTACGGCTTCACGATCCGGTTCTTCCAAAAGTACCTCACGAAATGGTCGAACGACCAGCACGAGCGACGACAAGCGACTGGTAGCAACGGTGCCTTCGATGCAGATCATGAGATGGCGACAGCAGACGGTCCTCTTCTGTCCTCATCGCTGTCGTCATTGCAGTCGGGGCACGACGTCCAGTCGTTCCAGAACATCGTCAAGGGCGTGCGCTGCTTCCTGCACGCGTACCCAGAACCCCCGTCGGCGCCAGCAGCGAAAGCTCCGTCAGCATCCGCCTCGTCGTCCTCATTGTCGACGCTGGACCGAGGTTTGCAGCAGAGTGGCAATCTGATGGCGCAACAGAGCAGTCTGCTGCGCACGGCGGTTGTCGAGCTGCCGCCCACGCAGCTGCACTCGAACTGTTCCGAGTCAATCCTCGTGAAGATCCTGCTGCGCTATATTGCATGCCACGGCGCGCGCTACGAAGTGCTCGATCTGATGCAGTTCGGCACACCCGACGCGGTCGTGTGCCACTCGCCTTCGGGCAGCTTCTTCCACCGCCAACCGTCCAGTGGTGGTCCCAAGCCGTTCGGATACCTCCCACCCCGCAAGCAGTTCAGTGGCTACTCGCTGCTCATCACGACGCAGAGCCTCGTGGAGGGCTTCGGATTGCAGGCGAGCGACAAGAAGCGACGCAAGAACTGCATCCAGCTCATCCTGCTCAAGAGTGCGACGGGGGGACCACCGCTTGGCGTGGGCAACGGCGTGCTGCCATTCGAACGTGCGCTCATGGAGGCCGAGTTCTTTGTGCAAGAGTTGTTCCGTGTCGCCGCGCAGCACTACGAGCGCGACTTGCTCTGGTCGCGCCTGCTCTACGATGACACGACTGGCCCTGGCGCGAAGGTGGCGTCGACGCTCGCGCTGCCAGCCAACCATTTCCAGGTCGAAGTGGGTCCGCAGCAGCTCGAAGAGTGCCTGCGGCTGTCGGTGTGCACTCCATTGGAAGAGATCGACCCGACGCTCGCGCAGCTCCTGGCGGTGGACGGCGTGTGCTGGCAGGAGTTTGCTTTGCGCCTGCGAGACCTCTACGCAGACCAGTTGCGCGAGTACCAGTTCGCGGGGGAGGAGGCGTGTCACTTCCTGCTGCTGTGTCCGAACACGCACGACCTGATCATCCACCTGACGTTCGAGAACGGCCTGGGCGAAGAGCCGCTGCTGGACTTTGGCGACAGCGCCGTGAGCAGCAGCGTGAGCAGCAGAGACAACTACAACAACTTCATGGCGGCGAGCGGCTCGAGCAGCAGTGCGACGGAGAGCACGAACCGCGTCAAGATTGAGATCTGCCGGCGCGAGGAGCCGCCCAACCGGAGCTTCACGTTCGCGCAGCGCCGCGTCATCACGGAGTTTATCAACAGCGTCGTGCACTGGCAGTGGCGCAGTCTGCTCTACGACTGAGGTGTGGATCGGAATGAGTGAGAGAAGGCGGCGCTGCGTACGTATGAGACTGGATGTCTCTGTGAGATGTCGTATGAGAGGGCATAGAGCTCCATGCCCATGTGGCGTGTGTCTTGGTGGACATGCAAAGAGATTAAAATACCGCCATCGTGTTGCATTTCGAGATTTGTCAACGAGCATCGACAGCAAGCATGCTGACTACTTTTGGTGCGGTGCTCCGAGGTTCGTTTATGTAGCTACTGAGAATCTCCCTGAAGACACTTTCCTACAAACTGCTCTCCGTCCAACACGAGCGAGTCAGATGAATATGCAATGACAGAGGCTTCAAAGCCAATCAAAGCCATCAATTGCTATCCTTATCGCCGGATGGAGAAAACAAATCCCGCTGCTTGGCCTGTTGCATTCACCACGCTCCATTCCCAGTCTCCCACCCAACGTCGCACGCGCGTACGCCCGCCTTTCGCATCAGCGCCATGCAGCACGCCCCCTCGTCCCCTCCGTCGTCCTCATCGTCGCCCTCCGCTGCTGGTGTTCATACGCGCAAAGAGACGTACGACGTCATCTGGCGCCAGCACGCGCTCGGAATCAACTTCACGCCCAACGAGCGCGACCAGCCAGTGATCTGCCAGGTGCCCGAGAGCTCGTCGCCGGACGTGCTGCAGTCCCCCGCGGCCGTGGGCGACGTGCTCGTGGCCTTCCAGCTGCGCAACGCGGCCGTGGAGCCGGCCTCGTCCTTCGAGCACGCCATGCGCGTGCTGCAGCAGGGTGAGCTGCCCATCGCGCTGCGCTTTGTGTCGCGCAAGGACGACCGGCCCGAGCCCGTGGACGCCGCCGAGGTCGCCAAGAAGTACACGTTCACGTGGCAGCCGCAGCAGCCGCTGGGCGTCTCGCTCGCCATGGACCCGTGCTCGCTACACACGATCATCACGCGCATCGACCCGCAGAAGATCTCGCCCGACTTCCAGAAGCTCGAGCCGCTCGTCGGCGACGTACTCGTGAGCGTCTGTGGCAGTGAGGGCGAAGGGGACGACAAAGCGGTGCAGCTCGACCGCATGCGTTTCGAGGACATCATCAGCACGCTGCGTGAGATCCCGCGGCCGTCGCAGCTCACGTTCGCGCGACTCATCGAGGACCAGGACGCGCAGGGCAAGTCACCGCCCACGAGTCCCATCCATGCTGTCCCAGCTGCGCCAGCAGCGCCACTGGCTCACCAGACCATGCAGCCGCTCCGACCGTACCCGCGCCTGCGTCCGATCCCGTTCGCCGCGCGCCAGAGCTTCCGCATCGAGAAGCAGCCCGTGAAGTCGCTTGTAGCGACGCCAACGCCTCCACCGGCATCATCGTCTCACACGCGAGCCGCGCCGGGTGCGACTGCCACGGAGCTCCGCCAGGACGAGAAGAATTTCTTCAAGGTGATCTATGCCGGCGGCCGCGTGGGGCTGCAGCTGCGTGACTGCAGCAAGGAGGACTCGGAGAAGGACAAGCGCAAGGACATCAACAAGACCAAGACTAAGGGCTACAGCGTCTGCATCAAGGAGGTCACGGACCCCCGTTCCGCCCCGGGGCTCGAGAACGGCTCGCCGGGCGATCTGCTCATGGCCATCGGCAGGACGGACCTGCAGCACCTCTCGTTCGAGCAGGTGCACCGGGAACTGGCCAAGATCCGCTCGCCCACGGAGCTGCTCTTCAAGAAGCGCGCGCTCGCCGGCGCGTCGTCCTCTGGCGGCTCGCTCGTCGACGCGCTCTTCTTGTTCCTCATTTGATCGTAATACAGTAGTGTTTGGTATCGTGCGAGCGGGTATGAATGAATGCATGGACATGAAGGCACTTTAGCCACCTGAATACATCACTTGCACCAAAAGAAATCATATCCGCTGAAGAACGACACCTCCCTGCGTCCACGGATATGGTGCTCCGACATCCCCTCACGCGCTTTCCACACCACGACCCTAAAGGACGAGAGCGGCACGCGTGAGTTTGATTTGATATCTACGTGTGAGCTCCCGCGGCCGATCGTCGCGCAGGGTCTCTACCGTGAAAGTGTACAGGATGTTCAGCGCCGCATTGACATCGCGGTTCAGCGTCTTGCGCATGCATGTCGCTGGTAAACAGCATTGCACTCCGTGAATCACCATGCCCCACCCTCGCTGTACGTGACAGCAGTGGCACAGCTGGCTGGTGCAGTCCTCGTTGACGTCGTGCATATCCACAGAGGAACGCGTTCATGTACAGTACGATGCAGGCGACGCTGAGCGAATATATAAAACACAAGTACGTACACACACGACAGGCTCAAACGTCTCGTACCTGAACACAGGCAATGCGCTTAGGTAGTTCTCAAAATCGATGACGACACTCGGCGGCGCTTGGCTGGCGGTGGCGTCGCGTGGTGGTGCTCCGGCAGCTCCTGGTCTTCGTCGTAGGGCTCCTCATGCGCTCCTGCTGTTGAGGCTCCTGCTATCTCGTAAACAACAACTGGTTGGCGCTGAGGCTGATGAGGTGACAGGAAAGGCCCATTGCGAGCGGGGCTGCTACTGTTATACGAGCTCGAAACGCCGTTCGCTACACGCATTGGCTGCGCGATGGGAGGCGGCTGCAGGCGCTGCAGCATGCCCAGCAGCAGGTTCTGCCCCTCAACGAGGTGGGCGACCTGCTGCGTCAGGCTGCTGAGCTGCTGGTTTACTGACTGCATCCACTCGTTCGGCACGACACACGCGGCGGGATCCACAGCGGTGGATGGGGCCACTGACGGCGCTTGAGCGGCTGGTACGGGTGCTGGTTGAGCTGCAGAGCGCTTCGCACTAGCAGGATTGACAGCACTCTTTCGACCATTCGCTGGTACTGCTGCCGCAGCCACCAATGCAACAGCAGGTGTCGTACTGGATGCAACGGGTGCCGTGCTCGAAGCTACACTCGCCGCCCTCGCCTCGCGCTCCAGGCGCACGAGCCGCTGCTGCGCCACGAGCGCTGCCACCGCGCTGCTGTTCGCGTCTTCCTCGCTACCGTCGGGGGCCTTGCTGGGGCGGCGCAGCACCAAGTTCTTCCGCTGCTTGAAGCGCGCGAGCCAGCCGCTGGAGGCCTTGAACGCGCTCTCGCCGCTGTCGGCGGGCTCGTCCGGGTGCATGTTGCGGTAGATGCGTATGGCCTTCTCCTTCATGTCGTTGTCCTTCACGCGCTCGCCCTGCGCCGTCTGCAGAGTCACCCACTGCTCCAGCTCGTCCTCGAGCTCGCTGTACGCGGACTTGCGGCCGCAGCCGTCGAGTCGGAACGTGTTGCGCGCCGCGCCGCCGCCGCCCGCGGCCGCGAGCCGCTCGGCGATGAGCTCCCTCTTGGCCACCCAGTGCATCACGTTGGACTTGCTCAGGCCGTACTCGCGCGCCAGCGACTCGAAGCCGCGGCCCGCCACGCCCGGCGCGTACTGACTCGCCACCTCCAGCTTGAACTCGAGGTTGTACTGGTTGCGCTTGCGCGGGGCCGACGATGCCGTGGCCGAGGCGCCATCGTCTGACAGGCTCATGGGAATTGAGTGAGTGAGGGGGCCGTTCTATTCGGAAATGGTTCCGGGCGTTGTAAGCGGGGGAGGAGAAGAAGCCGAGACCAGATGGCTCACTGGCGTACTTAAGAAACGTGCTACAGTAGACACGAATATCGGTCTTCCCAGCTTCTATGCACAGTAATACTGTAAATATAGAGAACAAAAGCGCTAAAATCTAGAACTCATGAAAGTAAGATAGTGCACATTATAAACTACAACAATGGCATCATGCTCGCAAATGAGATCGAAACTGAGAAAGCGAGCGAGGCGGAAAGAAGCGAAGCCCGTCGCGTGCTTGACGAGAGAGAGCGCGCGTGAGGATCACGCTCCCGACGCCCGCGCCGTCCGATCAACAACCCCCGCAGCAGCAG
This sequence comes from Globisporangium polare, assembly GCA_023333845.1. Taxonomy (NCBI): domain Eukaryota; phylum Oomycota; class Peronosporomycetes; order Pythiales; family Pythiaceae; genus Globisporangium; species Globisporangium polare. Next base: position 3,210 of record JAASFQ010000352.1, on the reverse strand, counting down.
CAGGTCACCATGGAGGTGGCGTCCACAACTGGCACGCCCGTGCCGCCGGCGCCGGCCGGGAACTCGTCGCCCGAGGCACGCACGCGGCTGCTCGTGCGCGACAACGAAGAAGCGCACGCCGTGCGCATGAACGTGCTCAACAGCAGCGTGGCGGAGGCGCGCGACGCGCGCAATACGCGGCTGATCATGTGGGTGATCACGCTCGTGAATGTACCGCAGATCGTGGCGGCCGCGGTCATCATGGGGCTCAAGTGGAAGGACGAGACGCTCTGCTACCGCATCCAGATCTGGGTGCTCATCCACACGATCCACCTGGCGCTCACGCTCGCGCTCGAGTGGGCACTCTACTTCCTCAACGGCACGGACGCGAGCAACCGCACGATCCGCTGGCGGGAGCAGTACATGGCGTACGTGAGCCAGCTCAAGTACGGGCTCGACCTCGCGGGGCTCTTCTGGTTCCTCGTGGGCAACATGTGGGTCATAAGCGACGGCGCGCGCTGCGACGACGGCTCGACGATGTATCACCTCGCGCTCTGGATGATCATCATCTCGTATGCCAAGATCTTTCTGCCGTGTCTGCTGCTGCTGGCGCTGCTGCCGGTCATCTGCTTCTGCCTGCCGTGCGTCATCCGCCTGCTCAGCCGCCTGCAGGACCCGATGCGCGGCAAGGGCGCCACTAAGGACGTACGTTGCATTGGCTCCTTGTTTTATGACGGTGGCTGTACTATGTCTCACATACGAATGACTGGCTGGCATAATACCAAACAGGTGATCAACCAGTTGACGACGCAAAAGTTCCAGCCGTCGCAGTTCGCGCCCGAGGACTCGAGCTGCTGCATCTGCCTGAACGAGTACGAGCTGCAGCAGGAGCTGCGCGTACTGCCGTGCGCGCACCACTTCCACAAGGACTGCGTGGACGAGTGGCTCATGGTCAACTCGACGTGCCCCACGTGCCGGACGTCCATTTTTGACACCAGCAATCCGAACGGCGCTGGCAGCGGCGGCGCCGCCCACGGCACGGAGCAGGACGTGCTGCACAACGTTTAACGGGTGCAAGGCAATGGAGAGAGAGTGAACGAAAGTGAAGTTGATAGTGGCTTTATATATTTGATGACTGGGCGTGCGCCAGGCGCTGCCGCGTTTGTCTTGCTTTGTTGCCTTAAGTCACGGACGCGACGTTGAAGGCGTTGAGGACGCGCGCAGTCTCGCTCTCGAGAGTGTCGTGGCACTGCTTGAGCATGTCTTCGTCGGTTGTGTGGTTACGAAGGGCATACGATAGGAGATGGCGTCACTGATAGAGCGAAGAATGAATGGCAATGCCAGCAAAATAACAGCAGAAGCAACCTACCGTCAATCTTCCTGGTGTGCTGCGCGATGAAGGCGTCCGCGTCTGAGATCAAGTGCGTCGCCTGCGGAATGAATGTCGCTACGTGACGATACATAGTGCGGCTGATCTCAGCAGCCTCGTGTTATTCGCATACGCCAGCGCGTCGTCTTACCTGCTGGGCCGACGGAGGCTTCATCCTGATGCTCCGAATGTGGCTTTGCTACCGTCGTTGAGCTTTGCACCAGCTGTGATATCGAACCACCAAGCTTCACCAGTCAGCGCATGTCTGCTTCGTATCAAATAAGCGAAAGGAACTCACGTGGGAGAGTGCGACCGCCTCACCGTTCAGCAAGAGCAGATTTGGCAGCGAGCTCTTCACGCGCGTCACGAGATCCTCACTCAGGGCCACGGGGTTGCCCTGCAAGTGCAGACTTCGGAGCTGCGGGAGCTGTCATTTCGAACCAATTTCCACAGCATGGAGCAAATTCGACCCCAGACACAAGGACAGCAATTCGTGTATCTCTTCCGGACGTACTTTAAAAGCGAGCGAGCGGAAATCGATCATGGTGATCTCGTTCGTCTGTACTCCACACATAACAGAATCCGCTGGTTAGAACTGTGGTTTGATGGTACAGAATCAAGATATTGAGGACCAAGTACCGCAATCGAGAGCTCTTCGAGTGCAGGACATGGCGGGAGGTCGTCTGCAGCCAGGGAAATACACTCAGAAGCGTGGATTAGTATAGCGAGCGAGTCTCATCATCCACCGGATAAGCTGCGCTCTTGGTCGGTACCGATGCTCGTGAGCTTGTTGCTGCTCAGGTTGAGCGATCTGAGCGCCGCCAGCGACGGGAATCCGTCGAGCCTGCGCAGCTGAAGACCGCAGAATACGTGTATATACGACGGTGAGGCAGTGAGGCAGCTACTGGACAGCGTGTGAGAGCTTCGTATGGATCGAGTACCTGATTGGTGCGGAGGTTGATCTCGACGGCATTCGTGCACTTGTCCAGGTGCGCGAGGCGCTCGATTCCTGTCCGGAGGAGCTCAATGGATCAGCTCATTAGCCAAGAGCGCCATGTCTAATAAGACTCACCTACGTACCAGCGTCCGAGAGGTCGAGCAGCGTGATGCAGCTGAGGTCAAAGTGCTTGCTCCGGCGCTTGATCAGGTCTTCCGAGAGCTCCATCGCGACCGCCTTGCCTGTCTGAGTTTGAAAAATGCAGATCGCCAGCCAACCAACCAGTCGCCTTCTCACGCCTCGCTAATCTATTTTGCTCAAGGCAAAGCCCAATAGAAAACCAATGCTTCACGCATGCAGTATGCATTCACGCTACATATCTCTATTAATCGTGACTGAATCCTATGAACCCACACATGAACAGAGATGATCATGGCTTCACTCAACGACTGCGACCCACCTACTCACTGACGCACACTGTTCGCCTAGTCCTCCATCGCGTCCTCGTTCAAATCGTTCCCATCATCTGCATCACCGCCGTGGCCTGATCCAGACGAAGAGCTCTCGGCGTCATCTCCATCGTCATCGTCGCCCGAGCCGTCCGTGCTCGAAGGCGCTGGCGTGGTGTTAACTGCGCAGAGGCTCTTGAGAAACTCGGCAGGTGTTGCCTGCTGCTTGCTGTCGCCCCGCAGCGCCATCAGACAGTCAGGCAGTTTGGCTTCCTGCAGGTTGCTGATCGCCGTTGGACAGCTGCGTCCGCTACACACGTGGCGCTGCTGGCCGTCGTCGGTGGGGAGCTCCTCGAACGGGTAGAGCTTGAAGCCCGTGTCCATCTGGCAGGCGTGGATGATGCCGCCCTGTGCTTCCGCGGTCTTGGCGATGTGCTCCAGCTCCGCAGTTGTGCAGGGGACCGACGCACCCGCCG
>JAASFQ010000351.1:0-26645 GCA_023333845.1 Globisporangium polare | reverse complement strand
TCGTGGAGTTCCAGCCAAGTGCAGACTCTTCCGTCTCTGGGGGCGACTTTGGCTTCACGGTGGACAAGATCTCGCGCAGCTCGACCTCTGGCTCATCGTCCACTGTATGCGGCACGGACGATTCGCGCCCAGCAAAGTGCTTCACTGACGACATCAGTGGCAGTCTCGGCATCCCAGAAGCGTACGCCAAGTCTCAAGCTGTTGCGCGGCTCTTCATGATTGGGACGGGCGAAGTCTGCACCGGCTGGCTCGTCGGCAGTGAGGGCCACCTGATCACGAATGCACACTGCATTGACAGCCACACAAAGGCAGCGAACACGGACTTTGAGCTCGGCGCCGAGAGCTCCAGCTGCTCGGAGGAGTGCCAGTCGCTGGCCGGTTGTAAAATCGGCAAGCTGGTGGCCTCAACGTCGGAGCTCATCGCGTTCGATGCCAAGATCGACTACGCGCTCGTGAAGCTCCAGACCGTCGTGGACCTGTCGTCCTACGGTCACATGAGCCTGCGGGTCTCGGGTCCCATCGAGGGTGAGCAAATCTACATCCCACAGCACCCGGGCGGTTGGGCCACGCGGATCGCGGCCGTGGACGACTCTGACAACGTCACGCGGATCGGTGGCGTCAGCGTTGAGACACCCTGTGGCTCGGGCCGTGTCGAGTACACGGCGGACACGCGTGAGGGCTCCTCGGGGTCCCCCGTGCTTGCGGCCTCTGACAACCGCGTCGTCACGCTCCACTCGTGCGGTCCCAGCAAGGACGCCAAGACCTGCACAAACAGCGGCGTGGACATCCGCTCGGTCATCTGGGACCTGAGAAAAAAGAACGTGACGCTCCCAGACGACGCGTTCTCGGACCCGAAAGCCGAGATCCGAGAGGGAGCCTGGGTCCCGGGCTTTGGAGTCGCCCCTGCACCAGCGACCCTAGCGCCCACGAAGAATGTGCCCGAATCCACGTGCAAAGTCTACCGAGCAGCCTCGTGTGCAGTTATCTCTGGAGGCAGGTGCATGGTTAATGCCGGACTCTGCATCCCGACGCCAGCGTTCATTGCTCAATATGCTGCCACTCCAGCACCTCCAGCGCCGTAGATGTCGTACTGTACGTACTTGAATAGCAAAAGCTCAATTGAAACGCACATATAAATTGCTATCATCTTGATAGTCGCAAACTGAAGCACACGCCGACATGTGGCGAAGCTGCCACTCCATTGCAAGCCTTTTGCAGGGAGTCGGGTGGCTCAGCAAAACCCCAGCGCCGTCAATATCTGATGGTCAGCATCGGTGTAGCGCCAGATTTTGTTCAGCTCCCATTGTTGCCGGGGGATTTTGACTGGGTGCTCACAGGCAACGGTGCCTGAGAATCGACCAATAAGACAAAAAGGATACCTTAATTTGGTCGATTTTGGTGTGAATAGGTGGCATACAGTGAAGTGCAGATAACAGTTTTTATGGACAACTGTGGACTTGGTTGAGCGACTGGCTCCAAATTTTCGGTGGCGACAGCTCATTCGCAACTCAGTCGAGTTTTTCATGATGAAAGCAGAGCTCGCAATGTGCTGCTGAAAAGGAATCCTCCTATGCATGATATCTCTATTTAGAAAATACTCTATGAGGATAAATGGAGTGTTGCCCACACTATTGTCCAAATCTCAGTTCAGGACCGGTTCAAGCTGAACCGCGATACTTTCGCTCAGTATTGCACAACCAAATCAGTGGTGGTTCTTTCGAGTCAACATTTTGATTCGACAGCGCCACCTCATTGCAACGTGGCCATCGGCCACCTCCACAACACAGCCACAAAACACTCTAGTTCACTCTTAATTGTCCATACCCTCCACGCATTCTCCTCTTCCTTCTCCACTCTCCACAGGTGAGACCCTAACAGACTTCAAGTGACCAAGAGGTTCTCGCCCACGATGTCTGTGCACGGACATCTCGCGCGCAGCAAAATGCTACACTGGAGAGGACGTCAAACAGCATCAATATTCCACAAGCGAGCACCAAATCTCAAATTGTCGCGCGTCTCTTCATCGTTCCAAGCTGCGAAGTTTGCGCTGGTTGGTGAAGATCACTTGCTCACGGTCGCGCACTGCATCACTACCGTTCGGCCTGCTATCAACACGGATTCTGCGTTTGCATCTGCTCCGAGAAATGCAAACAACTCGCAGACTGAGGCACCAGATCGCTCGTCGCGTTGATCTCGGAGCTCACCGTGTTCGACTCTGACATGACATCTACGTCCCACGACACTCATGCAGCTGGGTCACGTAGATTTCGGCTGTGCACGATTCTGGCAGTGCGACCCACCCAGATGAACAAGTCCGTGTGCTGGCTGCTTGTGAGTCGGGCCACATCAAAAACATGGCAGACACGCGCGAGTGGTCCCCAGGTCGCCCGTACTCAATGCGTTCGACAGTCGCGTCGTTACGCTCTATACCTGTGGCTCTAACGGTAATCAAAGCAGCAAGACCTGCGCGGTTAGCGGAGTACCTGAGACTGAAGAACATGACGCTACCGGATGGCGCGTTCTCGAGCCCAAAAAGCACAAACTTCAGAAGGACTCGTGGTCCCTAGTCTCGTACTCACACTACCACCTACGACAGCCCAGCACCAGCGGTGTACAAGGTCGCGACAGCGTGCAAGCCCTTCAAGGAGCGATTCAGCTATTTCCGGAGTCAATCAATGGCAAGTGGACGGTTGTGGCTGACTTGGGCATCCTGCCTCCCGCAACAGCGGCAGGAGAAATGCCTGCGCCGTCGTCTATGACGAGACGAAAGGATGTTTGTACAAGGACTTTGGTATCAGACACCAAGCAAACTCCACTTCGATACGGAGGCGTACGTTAGGGTCTCTGTTTGTCGCTTCAGAACTCCTTTGACGGGTGTCATGGAGATGGATGAAGGTATAGAGATGTCCGATCCGTTATTATTCGATAGGATATATCTGAGAGGAGCGGTGGAAAGCGAGAGGGTCTAAGCGAAGGTATCATGAATGATGTCGCGGGAATTGAGATTCCAGTAAATAGAGTGGATCCATGAAAAGCTACGAATACAGAGGGACTGAAAGATTGGAAAGCAACAACTTCTCATACCACCCACACTCACTCACGCTGCCTTGGAATAGCGACAGCGGACGTTCATCAAGGAGCGGCGTCCAGCTCAAACGAGGGCTTTCGGCCAGCTCGACATCCCGAGTCAATGAGTGGGGTCCGATACGATCATCAAAGTTATTGAGATTGTCTACAGTGGAAAACCAAGTAGAAAAGAGAGTACTATAGAAAAGATCCTGTGTAAGTACGGTCATGCCCTCTGCAAAGACAAACAGCGCTTCACTATTCCTCATTCCAATTCCACGCGGAGTGCCACTCCATTTAACCTCTCCAAATCTTGAACTCTCCCTTCGGATTGGACAACAAATTGACGTCTGTTGTGACAGTCACAGAAATCGCCACTCAAACGAGGATTCTCAGCTCTCACTCGTTTTTTTCTGGGTTCATTTTGAACATCACCCGAAAAGCGAGTCACACAGGACACACAGCAAGACGAAGATGTTCTGGCGGCGCAAGAAGGGCGACGCTACGAGCAGCAAAGGCTCCGGTGCTCAGCGGCAGCAGCAGGAAGAGAAGGACGAGGACGAGATCACGAAGCTGCAGCGCCAGTTCGGCATCAAACCCGTGAGCGACGCGGACGTGCAAGCCGAGTTCCACAAGCTCTTTGGCGGTGGCGGTGCAGCAGGAGCGACCGGATTGAGTCCGAGGAGCGAGCTGCTGCTACTGGGCAGTAGCGATGGAGCTGCAGAAGACGACGACGAAGCCAGTATCCTGCGCGCACTGAACCTGAATGGTGCAAGTATCCATAAGCTCGACATTGACGGCTTGGATCTCAGCGACGACGAGGGTGATGATGCTGACGGCGGTCACGATGCCAAGCGCGAGCTGAGCGGCGTGCTCCGAGAAGTGCGCACAACCGCTGCGCACTACCAGAGCCAGAACGATCCGATGCAGACGTACACACAGCAAGCACGTACAGAGACGCATAGTGCTGCTATTGGAAATCGTGAGCAGGTCATGGCGCGTGTGCAGGAACTGAAGCGCCAGGCGATTGTCCTCAAGCACGAGGGGAAAGTGAAGGATGCGCTGGCGCTGTTCCGCCAGGCAAAGGAGCTCGAAGCGCAGTTGGAATCGAGCGGGTCTGCGTCTGTGCAGTCTACAGTGAGTGTGCATCAAAAACGCCAGGTCGCTGCTGCTCCGCCTGCTGCTGTCGAGCGTGTGCATGAAATATATCGCTACGACGATGATGATGACAACAGCGATGTTGAGGTGACGGAAGACGACATGCAGGACCCCGAATTCCTCGCGCAGCTGGCCACGATGGGGATTCCGGTTGATAGCTACGCCCACCAGCAGCAGCAGCAAAGGACTCCTGTGGTGGAAACGGTTGCCTCACTTGAAGCGCAGATTCAAGATGCGAAGTTAAAAGCCGTCGAGTGCAAGCGCAGCAACCGAATCCAGGACGCGCTGCAGTGGATGCGGAAGATCAAGGAGCTAGAGGCGAAGCGCACACAGAATCAGAGTGCTGCAGTGGTGAGTGTGGCACACACCAGCAGTAGCTCATCAACGACAACAACAGCGGTAGCCAACTCTGTGGTGCAGAGGAGCGTCAGTATGGAGACGACGATGTCGAGACGTGGATCGAACGACAGAGTGGAGACGACCCATGTGTACACGTCTGCGCCCATGAGCGTGGAAAGATACAGGGAGGAAGAAGAGGAGAATCTGTCGGACGTCGAGGTGACCGAGAAGGACATGGACGACCCTACGTTTGCTGAGGAGCTCCTCAAACTGGGCTTTGGCGGACCAGATGGCGAATCAAGTGGTGGTGGTAGTGGTGGTGACCACAATTCGTCAGTTGTAGGCAGTACTGCTACAAGCGAATTTGTTTTCACAGCAGCCATTTCATCCGAGCGCGCTCCCGTGTTCCAGACCTCTTTATCTATCGGCGATGAAGACCTCATCGACGCATTTGATGACGACGAGGACGAGGAAGACTATAGCAACACAACGCCAGCTTCTTCTTCGACGGTAAGAGTGGGGTATGGAGCACTGTCAGCGACTCAAGTTCCCGTTGTGCACACTTGTGATCCTCCACTGCAACAAGACCAACAGCAGAGCGAAGTGGAGCTCGTGGACCTCAAGAATCAGCTACAGCACGCAAAGGAGAGCGCAATTCGACTGAAGCGAGAGGGAGACATCAAGGAAGCGCTCGAGACGATGCGCCGCGTGAAGCAAATCGAGACACTCCTCGAGCACAAGCAGAAGAAACACGACACACAGGCCAGCAATCCGCCTCCTGCTGCTGTAGTTGTTCAGGATCCTGTCATCACCGCCAGATTCCACGAGCTGGAGCAGTTGCTAGTCGATTTCGGGAATCGAGCACTGGCGCTAGCGAAGGAGAACCTCTCGGTGGACAGAGCAGCCGCGACCGAGTGGCTCAACAAGGTAACCATAATGATGGTGTGGATAGAAAGGGAGGTCTGTGTACTGGTTGCTTACTGGCTTTATTCTGACAATGTTGTAGCGGAAGGAATACGCTGCTGAGCTCGACAAGCTGCGTGAGAAGCGGCAGGATCCGCTGCAGCCGCCGCCAGCGTTCAGAGTCGAGAAGGTCACGCGCGAGGTGGAGGTGGAGCTCTCCGACATCCCTGCAGACCAAGTGTTCGTGGCGATCCACTCGGTCAATGACTTGCGAGCCATGGCGGGACGCGACGTGTTTGTGAAGTTCTGCCTCAACTTCCCATCTGCGACGCCCCATGAAGGCAGGACGAGTATTGTGAAGATCTCTCCGAATGCGCCGCACTCGACGGGCAAAATCATGCAGCAGAACCAGTTTCACTTCCCAGTGCAGCGGTCCCGTGGCACACAGCGCCTGATGGAGATCAAGAAAGCGCACTTTGAAGTGTGGACGCCGGGGACGTTTCTGCGGAAGGAAGAGCTGGTTGCGCGCGGGTATCAAGAGCTGGTGAGGAGATGAGAAGTGGATGTATGAGTCGAGTAGGAGAGTTTGTCTAGATATTTAGCTGACGCCTGTTGTTGTGGATGCTGCTTTTTGTGATGCGCAGGTGCCTTTCCTGTCAACGTGCCAAGTGAACTGCTTCGTGCCGTTCGTCGGCTCGAACCGCAAGCCGACTGGAGGGAACGTTGAGGTACGAAGTCTATTCACTGGGATGTGCAGTTCTAACTACTAGGTGTGGGAGGCTGACTTGAGCTTGTGTGGTTGTCGAACGATCTCAGATCTCGATTCGATTCCGAACGCCACTAAAGGACAAAGACATGCGGACCGAGATCATTGAAGAGCTTCGTGTTGGCGCGTATCCAGCGCCTCTGCCTCCAATTGCTGCGCCTGCTGTTGCTGGTGGCGCCTCCTTTGCGGAGGTCGTGAAGACGGATGCACCGAATGCCCCGCCAAACGTGAGCGACGAAGAACTTGCAGCATCAGAGAGCTTTGAGGCAGATGACCCGCACCATCCGGATCTGATCATCAGCTACGACGTGATCAACGAGGAGGTACACTCGCTTGCGTTGAGTTTGCCCACTTGCATTTTCGCCAGAAGACTCATGCGTATTTGACCTCCCATGTTTCACCTGACAGCTCGAGAAGATCGAGGCAAAGCTGCCATCGCTGCAAGGGCAGGCAGCGATGGACCTGCGTGATCGCTTCGACTCGCTTTCGCTCAAGCGACAGCTCTTGGAGATCGACATGGAGACTGGCAAGCTGACGCTGGAGATGTACGTCGAGAAGCTCCACGCACGCATTAAAGACGACAGGCAGCTGACTGCAAAGCTGATGAAGTCCAGTCGGCGAATGGACGCAGCGCGAGTCCTGCATCGTGTCAAGATCATGGAGAAGGAACTCGTCGGCGCTGATGGGGGCTCCGAGGAAGCTGCTCCATCAACATAGTCTATGAAGGCACACATGCACATGCAGATCTTGTAACTAATCGTCGTTGTTGCTCTTGTAGCTACTTGCCGTGCGTTTGCTCTCGCTCTTTGAGTCTGCTGCATTGTGGTGCTGACCTTCGTTTGATTGCCTGTGTAGTTTCTTTAGCGCTGTGATGATCTTGTCGTATTGAATATCTGCGGTACCCAGCTCGCTATCGCCAGTCGAGCTGTCGGAGAAGAAATGCGGCAGGCTCTCTTCTGCGCTCTTCGAGAGCGCGATACCGATCTGGTTGAAGGTGCCAATCAGATGCCTCAGCGTGATTGTGCCAGTGCCTCTCGAGTCCTTCCGCTGCAGGTACTCCTCGACGATGTCGACCTGAGAGTCAAAATCTAGGGACGAGAGCTGGTTGTACAGCGATCGGAGCAGGTCTTGGTAGGAGCAGCGACTTGGTTTTGCTGGAGTATACGGAGCTATCGGGATCTCTTGCTCTCTCACGGATGGCACTGGGTCAGTGGGTCTAGCTGAGTTGTCTTTGTGCCACTGAGACATCACTTTCACGAACAGCCTGTACGCAATCGTCGCGTCTCGGTTGACGTCAAAGAGGTGCTGCACGCTGAACTTGGTCGTCTGCGGCAGTGCTGTGTCGAGGATTTCTTCCAGACACAGCCAGAAAGCCTGCATTGGAAGCACGCCTCTGTTGCCAGCATCACGCGAGAGGAGAGCGCAGCTCAGCTGGGCAATTCGGGGGATCACTTCTCCATGGCGTCCGCTGTCGACAACGAAGAGATCCCGCGCGAGCTTCTCGAGCACACTGACTGCGTACGGGTCCAGCACAAACGAGTCGAACTCCATTCGAGAGATGCAGGTCACGCCGGTTCGAAACATCCCCATGTGCGTGATCAGCTGCTGAACTTGTGTGGTCGTCAGCTCGTAGCGCAGCACCGCGAGTCCTTGCTGCAAGCACTCGATCGTCAGGAACCCCTTCTGGGTGCGATCAAAGTGCGCAAAGCACGGGTCCAATCTTTCGTAGAGGCTCGGATCCCCAGGGTCCAGCTTGCCAGAGAGCCCAGCTTTCATGCGAATACGAGCACGCAGAGTCTCACTCCCACCAGGATACCACCGGAGCTCTGGCGGAATCGAGCTCGACAGAATAGCTTGGTACAGCATGGAAGTGTACGAGACGGCATCTTGTTGATCTGACACGCGAAACTGCCGAACCAGTTGCCCGATCACTGCCTCTGGCGCTAGTTTGTCAGTAAACTTACTGATCCCCAAGTCGAGCATGGCTTGCTTGAACTCCATGGCAGTCACACGACCGGAGTACTTGGTGTCGAATTTCTCGAATTCGCCTCTGAAGTCAATGCCCGAGTCGCTGCAGTATCGCAAAAGCTTTTGGAGAGCGGTAGTGGTCGAGGATGCTGGGTTTTCGCCTGGGGCACCTTCAAATTTGAGTGCCTGTCGCTCAGGTGATTCGGCAGCTCTCGGCTCGAAATCCCAAAGGAAGGAGTCGACGGCCTTGAGCGAAATCATCTCTTCATCATCCTCTTGATCGCTCTTGCTCTTGCTAGCGCGCTGGTACGTGATCAAGAACCTCTGCGTGAGAAGACCGACGCCCTTCCTAGAGAGGATGTCAACAAAGCCGCAGGACTCCATATGCTTCCAGAATACCGCCGGTGCAATCTCCGAAAACCGATGCACGACGCAGATCTCGTGAAACTTCTGGAAAGCGTGCTGGAACTTGTCGTGCGAGTACTTGAAAGCACTTGCTAGCGCGCTTGCAAGACGCGCTTCGTCCTCTTTCTTCAGCTGATGCTCTTTTCGTTCCCTCCTCGAATTCACTAGCAGGTTAAGCGTCTTTCGCACAAAGAGCTCGTAGTCGAGGTTGTTTCTGTCGGGCTTCTCGCCGAAAGTCTCGAAAATGGCTCGAACCTCGTCGGTGGAAAGCATGACACCAAGCTGCTTGAAGCAAAGCGCGAACTTGGTCGTGTCGACCAATTTGCTTTGCTCGTCAACCAGCTCACTGAAGCTGTCTAGGACAGCAGTGCCGCTCTCTTTGTCGCTCTCGAACTTGCCTCGTATCCTCTGGACCAGTTCGGCAATTGGCGCAGTTGGATTCTCGAAGCGCACTTGCCTTGCTTGCAGGCTTTTGCTCGTTTCTGTCCAGTTGAGCTGTACAAATGCTTCATACTCGACTTGATCATCGAGAGAGCGATCGTAACTGTACAGCAGAACGCGACACTCTTCGTCGCTGAGAGGCAGCTGCAGCGTTTCTCTCGCCACTTTGATGAACTCTGGTCGAGAAAGGTATCCACGGCTCACTGCATCGGCCGACACAAACGCTTGACGCCAGTTGGAGAGGATCTGTGTCACTTTCTTGCCCGCCACATGTTCGGCCTGAGAATGCGCGATCTTGCGCAGCCTGGACTCGATCTCGGCGATCTCGATTGCTGGGTTCGGTGTTGTCCAGTCCAAGAACTGACGGTAGTTGATCGCAAAGCGTCCATTCATCTTGGTCCCAAAGCACTTCGCGATTTGCTTCAGCTGCAGTTGAGTGAGAGCTTGGAACCCATGCTGCTCAGCCACTGCCACGAACTCATCCAGGGAGACCACGCCTTGCTCCTTCCAGTCAAAACGCTCAAACTCGGACACGAGATCTCCGTAGCTCCCGCAGGTGAGCTTTCGGCAGTTGCTCGCCAACTTCTGAAGCTTCTTTATATCATAGCGACTCATTTCGTCGCGGATGTCTGCCTCGGCCTCCCGCTTCATTGCAGCTTCCAGACGCACAAAGAGATCGTTCATTGCGACCTTTGTGTCGTCGTTGGTCTCCGCATTCATCATCTGGAATAACACATGCGCATCTTTGGCTTCGAATCGAGCAAACTCGCTGGTCTCTTGAATCAGGACATTTTGCAAATCTTGCTTCGTCATTTCTCCGTCGTCCGAGTTCACCTGTATGAGCAGCTTCTCCCGCAGCTTGGACAGTCCCAGCGCTTGGCATCGTTTGAGCACCCGCGTCAAGCGGAGGGATGCATCAGAACGCTCCGCCATGTGGAGGAAAGCATGGTACAAATACTCAGCCCCGTTATAGTCAAACAACACGACAAGGACTCGCTGATCCTTGGCGGATAGCTTGACACCTAGTCGTTGAAGCGAGTCGCGAAACCTTCTGATTGAGATCACGCCAGTGCCCTTCATGTCTCCGACTGACTCAAACGTAGACAGCGCGTGTGGGATGTCCAGGCACACCTCCTTGATGACCTTCACGACAGGATGCTGGAGTTCATGTTCTTCAACGCGCTCTGCGGTTGTGATCGAACCGATGAAGTGCGCAAATGGGTGGTACGCAACAAGCGATTTTGGGTTCGTTGAGAGCACGGAGAAATACTCCATCAGCTGATTCAGCAGAGTCGGATCAATCGCCACCCGCGGAACTTGCGATAGCACAAAACCAAGCTGCTTCCGAGAGATGGCGCGAGTTTTCGCGGCCTCTGGGATCTCGGCTTCGATCTTGCGAACGAGATGGGTCTCCAAGGACTCCAGCTCGCGTGAAGTCCAGTTCTTGAACATCCGCTGCAGCTGCAAGTCGGTGTCCAGAATGCTGCAGCGTTGTGCTTTTTCATTTTGACTCTTCGCTGCTCGATACAGACGAAACTGGTGCTGAACTGTCTTCGCTGCGTCTTGATGGATCATTTGGGGAGCGTGCAGTCGCGAAATCTGCTGATTGAGGAGATCAAGTCGTGGAAGACTCACACTTTGGCTTGTGGCGGCATCGATTCGATGTTGCTCGTGCTTCTTCTCCAATTGCTCGTAGACGAGACTCTTGCTGCTGGTGGACGCGATCGCTCTCATTCGGTCCATGAACGTCTGCTTGCGTTGCTGAAACTCTCCAGCAGCCGAGACTGTGGTCATTCGCGCTATTGGCTTGGCGATCTCGATCTCGCTGCGTATCTTTTCACCACCGACGTGGGCTGCTCTCACGACAGGAAGTTGCGCTTGTTGTTGGGGAAGTGACTTCGAGTCGACCAGGACTTCAGCATCAGCATCAACCTTCTCTGTTTTTTCTTTGCGAGACGAAAAGACTTGCACTCTTTGCGCTGCCGCTTCGGCCTCGTTGATGCCCGATGCCTTGACGAGGTCCTTGTACTCCTTTTCGATGTCGAGCAGCTCGAATCCAAATACCGGTAGGCACCGCTTGAAGATCGCGCGGCTGACTTGTCCTGATTGCTCAAAGTCGTACTTCTCGAAAACTTGAGCTGGAGAAACAAACTCGCTCGGTTTCTTCTGCTTCTGTTGTTGAAGAAATCCGCGGACGGTATGTCGCAGCTTGTGGGTGAGCAAACGAGCTGAGCAGCTCATGCGCGGGTTGACATGTTGGAAAAGGTAGTGGAGAACAACGAATCGCTCCTTGTTGCTGTTTGCATCAAGTGAGTCCGACTGGTTCGGCGTCAAAGGCACAAAGGCTGTTTTCACGATCTCCAACTCTGCGTCGGACAAGAAGACACCATATTTCTCCAGGACGGTGACGAGATCTGAGATCGCCATGCGAGTCTTGATCTGGCTTGAGTCACGTATTGTCCTGAACGCGTCTTCAACAGAGTTGATTTGCTGGGTGTCGATCGCATACTCAAAGCGCTCCTTGATCTTGGAAGTGATCAACTCCAGCGACTCGGAAGGTAGGCAAAGAGTGATGAACTGCCGGTAATTGAGGCGTCCGTCCATTTCCGGTGAGAACAGCTTCATGACAGCGTGCTGCTGGTCAAAGTCGAGAACGTGCAAATCCATCGGTCGGTCGAGTGCTCCGCGAGCTCTTCGCGACGAGATGAACTGCAGAACTTGGAACGAGTCTCTCCACTGGATTAGCACCGAGATTTCTCCGGCGGGGCGATCGCCGCGGTCAAGAAGTGGAAACCAGCCTCGAATCGTCTCGCCATTGGTTAGCTCTGAGAGCGAAACCCCGCATCTGCCAATCATTCCGTCGTCTTGATCGTCGCTGTCTAGTTCAATCTGGTCGTCAAATACGGTTAGCCACAGTCGAAACTTGGCGAAAAAGCGCAGCAAGCAGGCATCAATCTCCATGACGAACGACTGTCTACTGCACTCGAGATCGTACTCGGGTGCAGTCGCTTCTGAAACAATGTTGGTGAACGCGTCTGGGAAGCCGAGCAGCTGGTAATGCACGTACGACGACGGTATGCGTGACAGCATGTCGCCTTTCTTCTTTCCATACGAGCGCAAGTTCTTGCAGCCAAAGACGGTGATCTGTAGCTCGTTGACTTGGTGCTTCTCGTTGTCTTGGTCTACATCATCTGCTAAGAAGTCGGCTTCGGATAACTGAGAGCATAACTTCTTCTCTCGCGCAAGTAGCTGGACATCTTGAGGATAAGAGCGCAGATGGAGCCTCCAAATCTCGGATATTGGGCACGAGAGGCGAAGTAAGACACTAAGTGTTCCCACGACCTTGTCGCCACCATGTCCTTGGATCGCCTTGACCGGCAGCATGTGCTCCTTGAGCACTCCCTTGGATTGCAGCAAACTGGAGAGACGCACGAACGCGCGGCCAATGAGCTTGAAATCTCCACGAACGGCTTGGTGCACCTCGAGAACAAGAGTCTCTGAGGCTAAATACCTCAGAAAGAACCCGTCTACCGTCACCTTGAACGTCGACGAAAAGCTGTATTCGGGCCGACTTCCCATCAGAAGCGGTGTTGTCTGCGACTCGAAATCGTAGAAGTCGCACAGAATGAATGTCGACGAGTTCCCACTCACAACGTTCCGATCAAAGGTGCCACTGATAATCAGGAGCTCCAGAAGCTGCTCTCCAGGTGCAAGATCACGCGCCGCCATGACAAGAGACTCGAAAATCGACTCGACATCACTCGACTCCTCGTCGCTGGATGAGCTGAAGTCGGGTTCGTCGTCTGAGAGACGCGTCTTTTGCAGCAACTTCGCTCGAGCGTACTTGAGCTGGCGGATTTGGGCTTCCAGCTGATGAATCTTCTGCTGCCGCTCTTCAGCAAGCAGCTCTAGCTCCTTGACTCTGCTTTGTAGAACTGTTGAAGCAGATATTTTTCGCGATGTGAGATCTTCGATTTCCAAAGCCAGCTCTCTGTTGATATTGGTCTGCGCATGTAGCATTTTCTCGCATCGCTCAAGCTCCTGCATCGCCTTGAGATGGGCCACTTGCAGAACGTGCACACGATTTCGGAGGTGCTTCACGCTGTTGTCGTTCTCTCCAATGTCAAGGAAGGGTGCTGCCATCATCGACTGGCTGTCGTACTTCCGACTGACAACATGACGCGTCCTGTTCACAAACAAAAGCAATGATGAGCGAGAGCCATGACAAGACGGAGAAACAAAGTAAACTCACAGGTTCATGTTCTGCGCAGTTGTGGGTGGATCATCGAGCCGTAATGGAGAAGAGCAAGCGTCACGTTTATCAGTATCGGTCGGAATCGTGATGCTGACAGCCTGCGGACGTTTGGCTGCCTCTCTTGGCGGCGCTAACATCGGAGCTTCAGTTGTAGCTCGAACGACTGCAACACTGCGTGCATTCCGTTCTTCATTCAGATGTTGCTTGATCTTCGCCATCTCTTGATCAATAGAGTCCTTTGCCTGCTTAATGAGCTTGATGTTGCTCTGGAGCTCCTTGTTGATCACTTGAAGCTTCTGGTTCTCTTCTGTCATGTGACTGATCATGACCTTTTGTTGCTCGTTCAGCTTCTCGAGGTCGAACATCTTGTCGATGCGCTCTTTGCGCTGAAAAGCGTCGTTGATGAACGGGCTCTCGCACAGTGTTGTCATTCTTTCTTCAAGTCGTCGATTCTGGTCGCGAATCAGTGCGATTTCTTTCTCGAGCTCAGTGGCTTTGGCTGCTTTTCCTTCCAGGCTCTCTCGTTCCATCAGCGCGTCCTGGAGCTGCGTGCGAAGCTTGCGGACTTGGCGATTCATCGTCTCCATCTGATCGAGCGTCTTCTCTTGAATTTCGCGCTCAGCTGCGGCGTTGGACTCGAGATTGTCGTATCGCGCATTGAGAATCGACAGCTGGGCTTGGCGATCGCGCAGCTCGCGCTTTAGTTGATCAATCTCCATCGCTGAAGCTGTTTTGGACATTGGGTGATCGTCATCGCCCGATTCATCTCCACTGGACTGAGAATCGTTGTTATCCCTTGTCTTCTGGCCCTTCGGCGCTTGTGATAGCCCTGCTCCACTGCGCAGCTTTTCGTTTTCCCTTTGCAGCTTCACGAGCTGCTTCTCCGCGACAATCAGCCGGTTCTTCAATGCTTGCTCGAGCTCTCCTGAAAACGTGTCGCGGTGCAGCTTCCGTGCATTGTCCACTTGCTTATCGAGAGTGAGACTGTGGAAGTATGGAGCTTTGGTGAGATTTGCCTGGCTCGGGTGTTGCTTTTTGCCTCCACTCGGACCTTTTAGAGCAGCGTTGATGGCTCCTGCTGGTCGCGATAAGTGGGGCTTGAGCTTGACCTGACGCAAGGCTTCCTCTAGCACGCGGTTCTTTTCCTGTAGCGACTGCGTTTTCTTCCGCAGTGCGATGTTTTCGCTCTTGAGAGCATTGATGAAGCGCTCTGTGTCCAGATCGCGCTTGACTGGGATCGACGCTTTCCCACTCATCTCTTGTGTGCACAAAGACAAACAAAGAAAGCGGTCACTCACCAGCCCACACGAGCAAACACTTCAGGATACAGCCATAACAAGTAACACTCGTACCTTGGTCTTGCTGGTTGTCGTTCTCCTCCGCCTGGCGCTTCTTCTTGAGCGCTTCCTCGATCATCGCCAGCTTCGTGAACATCCTGTTCACGAGGTCCCAACCAGAGCCCCATGAGAATACGCGCATTGTCAATACAGTGACTGGAGCACATACGCACCCAAGCACGCAGTCATCGCATGTAGAGAAGATGCGACTCTTTCTTACCTCTTGATCGTCGCCTCCTGCTCATTTTTCTTCTTCTTGAGCGACGTGTTCTCGTCGCGCAGCAGCAGGTACTTCTCCTCAAAGTCCGTCGCCATGGTGACCGTGTCTCTCGCACGCGCGTGCGCGATCTATTGGTGTGTTACTGTGTCTCGCTTCCTAGCAGTGCTACTACTATAGTGTGTGCTCATGCGCGGGTCGTCTGCATCTTCATTTGCTTGTTCCCCTTGTCTTGTGTGACGGACGGACACGTGCGCACAATTTCAACAACAGGCGAGTGCCATACAAACAAAGGGAAAACGACCGACCGCTGAAAAGTCGCGCGCAGGTGGTGGTTGAAGAAGCGCTTCGTATCGAGGTGTGGGTTTCCTCGCTGACCGACCGACCAGACGTTGAATCGACCGTCACTCCTGGTTGCCACTTTCGTGACAGCGCAGACATTGCTTGGAACATGTCAGCAGTTATGTGTTGGTAACTATCGTTTGAGGGAGACCAGACCAAGACCAACCAAGTGTGACGTTGACAGCCAAAGGAAGGACCGACGACCGAAAGCAGAGCATTCGCTTCGTCCGCCAGCACCAGCACGAAGCACCAGCAACCGCCGCAGCTAGAACAGCACATCCGCCACCAACGACTCTACCCACAGAGCACAGCACCAGCAACAGATCAGCTATGAGCACCGAAGTCGCCGCCGCCCAAGAGCAGCCGCAGCCAGTCGAGCACGTCGAAGAGAAGCAGGACGTGGTCGCCACGATTCCGCCGGCCGTCAGTGATGTATCCACCAAGGTAAGACGCGCAGACAGGCTGTATTGAAGGAGTGAGCAGGTGCAGTGTCGTGAACTATGGCGACACCGTGCGCAGAGCTGTGTGTCTGCCTAGTCGGAGCATGCGACCGATGCAGCGGTTGGTTGGCTGGTCGAGAGTGCAGTCGTCCTTGGAGCTCCTGGGCGACGAATGTACATGGAAGGTGGTGCTGACACCATATCGGCATGTATGTGTCTTGCTGTGAGTGTAGCACCCGCTGCAGAACCGTTGGGTTCTCTGGTACGACAACCCGAAGAAGCGCCACTCGACTGAGACGTGGGAGGAGAACCTGAAGAACGTGTACGCGTTCAGCACTGTCGAGGACTTTTGGTGGTGCGTAATTGTTTGTTGTTCATTATGCGATCTCTCGATGGCTATTAACAGACACCTCACGTCGATGCGCCATGCGTTTGTTCCTACATGACAGCCTGTACAACAACGTGCTCTCGCCAACGAAGCTCGCGATCGGCAGCAACTACCATTTGTTCAAGGAAGGCATCCGCCCGATGTGGGAGGACCCGATCAACGCCAAGGGTGGCAAGTGGATCTTCACGAACACCCGCTCGCGCAAGGCCAGATTAGACGAGTGCTGGCTCCACGTGGTACGCTAGCTTACTTGAAGAAGTGTCATGATGGCGCTGCCTGTATCTAATGGAAATATATCGTTGTGGTTTTGTGCGCCAGATGCTCTCGCTGATCGGCGAGACGTTGCAAGACGACGACGACATTTGCGGCGCCGTCGTGAGCGTGCGCAAGGCGCAGGACCGCATCGCGATCTGGAGCGCAACAGCAGACGCGGAGGACCGCCAGCGCGCGATCGGCCGCGGCTTCCGCCAGGCGCTTGTCGACTTTGGCAAGAACGAGATGCTCAAGTACCAGTCGCACGCCGACGCGGCCGCATCCGGATCGAGTTTCCAGAATGAAGTGTACGTCTTCTGGGCGTTTGTTTGTTTGTTGTGTGTTCGTGGTGATTTGAGTTTCTCACCATTTGCTTTTGTGTGACTATCAACAGAATGTATGAAGCTTAAAGCGCACCAAGCGAGTCGTGCATGCAACAGTCGCCTGCATCTCACTGCTGCCACAGTGCCGTTAGTGCGCCGAGTTGCCGTGCCTTGTGCTTCTAGGTGGTAGAGAGAGATCCTCATTCATTTTCATTTTCGCCCCCTTTTTCTCCACTTGTTGCCTTCATTTTCTCTGTGTTTGCCTGTCAACCCAAGCTTTGAATGTCAAAAGAAATGGACGGATGGAGAATGATGTGTTTAAAGCACAGCTGCGGCGCCAAGCAGAAAGACAGCACAAGTATCAGTGAAATAGTGGCACTAGCCAGCCAACATCTCAAGCATCAGTCACGGAGCAAACGTTCACAACGAGGGCGTGTTTGATACAGTTTAGCATGAACTTTCGTCTACTGCTCCGAGACCCCAAACAGTCGGACCGATTCGTCGTCGCTGGCCGTGAGCAGGCCCGTGGGCGCCGCGGTGGGCGTCGCGCCAGGCACGAACGCCATGTCGAGCACCATGTCTGTGTGGCCCGCGAGTGTCTTGATCTGCTGGCCGCTTCGCGCGTCCCAGACGTAGATCAGGCCCTCAACCGTGCACGAGTACACGATCGGCAACGTCGGGTGCCAGATGAGCTTGATCACACCCGCCGGGTGCTGGCACGCGTGGCGGCATTGGTTTGTGGAGAGATCCCAGATGCGCACGAAGCCGCCGAGACAGCCCGTGGCGGCCCACGGCATCGTGTTGCAAAAGCCGGCACTGCAATAGGCACATAAGAGAGAATTTATGAGACCACTAGCAAAACCATATACAAATAAGAAAGGTCTGGCAGCTTACCACTCAACCGAGTTCTCGGTCGCCTGGTCGGTGAACTGTTCGTGGACCGTGCCTGCCGTCGCCTCGTTGTGGTCGTGCGCAAATGTCGCGAGCACGCGCTTGGCCTGGACCTGCATCAGCTTGGCGGTCCCGTCTTGCGAGCACGAGATCATCAACGGTTGCTAAGAAAGTGGACGAGGAGATGTGAATGAGTAAGGGACAAGGTTCGCCCAAATGTAGAGATACACATTGAAGCAACTCACGCTTGGGTGGCAAGCGAGGAACGTGACTGGACCCTCGTGGAAGCCATGGCCGCGGAAGACGTGCACGCATTCGCCGCTCTTTGGGTTCCATAGTCGCACAGTGCCGTCGGTACTGCCAGTGACGATCATCTACATCAATAGAGCAATTTCCAAAGTGTGAGTCTCAGTTCAACCACGGAACTTGTGCCTTCACATGCTCACACATGAAGCTCACCTTGCCAGATCCCGTGAAGGAACCACACGTGACGCTGTCTTCGTGACCAGCAAACACATGCATGCACTCGCCGGTCGTCGCGAGCCACATCCAGACGGTGCCATCGCCAGAGCCCGCGAGGATGATGTTACCCTTCTTGTGCCAGTTGACCCACTCGACTTCCTGCGATGGACCCTCGAGCGTCTGCACCAGGTTGCCAGTTGCCACTTCCCAGATCTTCACAACGCCATCGTAGCCACCTGTGGCTGCGTACTTGCCGTCGAAGCTAAAGTCCACCGAGACAACCGAGTCGCTGTGGCCCGTGAGCGTGTGCAGCACAGTGCCGTCCTCGCGGTTCCAGATCACGCCGATATCGTCACCTCCGCCGGTGATCACGATGCGCGAGTCCACTGGGTTCACGCAGATCGAGTATACCGGTCCAGAGTGCTTTTGGAAAACCTAGAGCACCAACCATCCAAAGCAGATCGATAAGCTTCTTTCAGTCGCTGTTCAGGCACATCATGCAAATGGGCAAGCAGCACGCCACGTACCATCTCAGCATCATCACGCACGTCCGCGTCCTCCGCCGAGATACGTCCGTCCTCATCGTTAGCACCGACGTCTTCCATGTCCTCTTCGTCATCATCTAAGCAAACAAGTAGCAGCAGAGCCAAGAGCGCATTAGCGAGTCCATCCATTCAATTCAACCCACCATTCCGAAAGCGAGAAGCTACGTGCTCCGCGCCGTTCAGCATTACGAGCAACACAGAGGCTACAAGCACGCCCACTCACCTTGAGGCGCCTCGCCGAGGTCGAACTCGTGCGTGGCGTCGTCGCCCGTGATGAGCTCAATCTCCTCCTCGTGCGCCGGGTCGTTCGCGTCCGCCATGTTTGCATCCATCTTTCGCTCTTTCGCTCTCTTGGTTGTCAGATTCAGCTGATGGACATCGGCGGCACTCCCGTCAAAGTACGATTATTTGACCACGTTCATGCCTGCAAATCTCTCTAAAGTACGATGGTGTTATCTTTCGTACTTTAAACGGAAATTACACATATGAGCTCCCAAGCCAGCATGTTCCCCCCTCAACAAGTTGCACGACATATTGCGGACGGACAATTAGAGCGAGCCCACCCAGCAAGATGCGCTTCAGCGTGACGCCGAGCTCGGCCGTGGCCGCGTGCTTCTGCATGGCTGCGGCCTACGTGGGCGTGCTCTACACGCTTCCGCGCACGATCCGCCGCCTGCCGCGCGACCACCCGACCCACGTACGTCCGAATGGCTGACTCACTGACTAACTGAGTCACATGAGCTGTTGTTGCGCTGCTTCAAGCAAGCATGTGTCACTGGCATGGAGCTGGTGCTGACGCTGGGGTTCTAATGAGCCTAACGGTCCTGTATGTGCGCATCTATGCGCTGGTTTTGCTTGTTTTCATGTTGTCGACGAACAGATCCTGGCGCGCTTCCTGCTGATTTGCATCTTCTGTGCGCTATGTCCGTTTCTGCTGGCGGTCTTCTACGAACATGTGCGTTGTGCTATCTTCACTGTCATGTGTCCGCAATGAGGAGGCAGGCTCGTCATTGGCGTTGACCTCTCACGTACGTGTTATCGTTACTGCTCTGCACAAAATAGGATGACCGCAGCATTTCGTTTGCCGCGTGGCTCGGTATCCGCCACGACGGTCTGGCGCAGGCTATCCTCGTGCCGCTCTTCATCACGGCGCTGCTCTTCACGGGCTCACTGCTCGCGAACGCGATCCGCCTGCTGAACGTGTCCAAGCAATTCCACTCGAACGGCGTCTGGTTCGCGGTCAAGAACTCGGCGCTCTACTACTCGGTCACGCACGACCGCCTGCCGTCGCTGCGCAACTACGTCTTGGTACGTGAGCAAACATTGTCATGATGTTATGGTGTGCGCTCTGCTTCGTATGGCAAACCTAACAAACTGGGTGCGGGTGTCTTGGTATCGTTTACTAGGGTCCGCTGACGGAAGAGTTCGTGTTCCGGAGCTGCATGATTCCGCTGCTCGTGTGCGCGAACTTCACGGTGAAGCAGATCATTCTGGGCAGCCCACTCACGTTTGGCGTCGGTGCGTAGCTAACGACTGCTGCGATTTGATGTGTATTCAATCAGCTCGTGATCTAACTGGGCGACTTATGTTCTGTGACTGCAGCGCACTTGCATCACTTCGTGGACCACGTGCGAAATGGCCGCTCAGCGAAAGACGCTGCTCTGATCGCTGGTGCGTTGCGTTACGCTCAACTTCTTGCTCGCGGTATCGCAAGCACTATGATGAAAGTCTAAATAACCCTGTGACTTTGCTCGTGTGCTTTTTTTGTCCTTTTCTAGGCTTCCAGTTACTCTACACGTCGATCTTTGGAGCCTACGCAAGCTTCCTGTACCTGCGGACCGGTTCGTGACCTGTCTCGTCGCTTTACTTGGCTTTGGTACCAGGATTCTGACAATCGTAACAACAACAACCCTGTTGTGTGTGTTTGCTGTGATTTAGGTCACTTTGCATCGATCTTCATCGTGCACGTATTCTGCAACGTCATCGGGTTCCCAGATCTCTCGTTCTTCAATCCGGAAAACTCTCTGCACCCATTCCGAATAGGTGAGTGGTGATCCTCTGCTACTATGGCTACCATTCTCCATGCTGCTACTGACGATATCTCTCTTTGCTCTTTGTCTTGCCCATCACAGTGATCCTTGGCGCGTACTTCGTCGGCATCTACAGCTTCACACGAACGCTCGTGCCGTGGACAGAGCCGTCCATCTATTCCTCTGACCTCTGGAATATCACAACGTCCATTCGAGCAAATGACGTGGTCGGGTTTTGAAAAAGCAGCTACAGTAGGAATCAGCAGCAGCCAGTAATCAAGAAGTGATACAACCCGAGGAGGACAGCTCCTCACTGAGAAATGCATCATCCCCCATCCATCCCTCGAGGAGAATCAATAGAGCATTGCACGTTTTGTGAGCGAACACACATGCACTCGCAGCTCAAGCACCTTGATCGGATTTCGTGGTAGCATGCAGCACAAAACTGTCTGTCTGGTTCGTGTGAAGGAACGACTCGTCTTGTTCCAGTCAGTCTACTATATTCATCCAGACAGCATTCTCAATCGATGATGTATCTACCTCCTCTTTCGCCTCTCCCGTTCCTCTTCCTCATTTTGCAGCCTTGCGCGGATTAAAGCGTTGGGAACGACCCAAAGCGCTCTTCTGCTGGTTGCTTCCTGCGCCTGTGGCATCTTCACCGGACGACACACTTGCAGCATCCGCTCCGCTCGGATCCAAACTCGCGGCTTGGGACTTGGAGTTCTCCTCGCTTGGGGTGGCGGCGATCTGCTGTTCAGCGCTGCGCTTGTTCTCGAGCTCTTGCACTCGAACCTGTTCACCATTTCAGATTCAAAAAATCACAGAGTTAGCCAGATGTCCACAGATGTCCGCTTTGCCATCAACACAGCAACTACAGGTGGTAGACAACGCACCTTGCTTTCGGTGAGTTCTTTCTGAAGTGCAGTCATTTCGGACCTCAAAGTCGTGTGGTCTGCAGCCAGCTGCTCTACCAGCTTGTCCTTGTTGCGCAGGCGAGCTCTCAAGTTCTGCAGACAGTTAAATGGACACCGTTAGCAAACAGAGCCGCCAAGCGTTATCAAGCAATAGCAGTGACTCCTTACCTTGTTTGCAAGGCGCAACTCGGCGGCGAGTCGACCTTCTCCGACCGAAAATCCGTTGTTCTCACCGAGTCCAAGCATCTTGTGCTTGCTGAGGAGCCAGGATCTCTGAAGTGCAGAGTGTGCCTCGAGCGCCTGACGCAGGAGACCGGACTGCTGGTCGAACATGTGCTGTATCTCACTACTCGATGGAGATAAGAAGAAGTCACGTCCGTCCACGTCGTCGTAGTCGCCCTCCTTTGCGCCGCCAAACTGCACCTTCCTGCTCTCTTGATCTTTGTTTCGCGAGAGCTGTCCGAGCGCGACCATGATGTCCGTGCCCTCGGAAAGCGTCAATCCAGGAAAACTTGGCGTGGCTGCCTCAACATCTGCGTGTCGCTCTGCAACAAACACCTCTTCTTGCTCTCGAGCAACCGCTTTTCTTCGCGAGGCTGAAGGCGCGGTGCTCGGTCGCTCGACATCCTCGGTCTTCTTCTTCGCAAGTCGAGCCACGAAATTCTCAGCTTCAAATCGATCATCGAGCGCGTCTCCACTGGCGTACAGTGGAGCGCTGGTGATGTAAGCTGTCCACTCGTCCAGCGATCGCGCTTCGAGCTCGGGGTAGTTCTTGTCGTTTGAATCGCCGCACTCCTGTCGCCATCGAATCGGCCACTTCCGCTTCCAGCTCCACGGACCGCTGTCTTTTTGCTCCTTCTGCTTCCGACTCTCGAGCTTGCTGCGCTTCACCTTGTTGTCGATCGCCACGATCTTGTGCTGATGAATACTCACCTGCTCGTTGCAGATGAGTTTAACAGTCTTTGCCGCTTCGACCAGCGGCTGCGAGTGGTCCCCGATGATACCGAGCGCGTTCTCGACGAGCAGGTCCACATCGTCGATGAAGTTGGACGACAGCTCGTACTCGAGACGCCTGATCTTGGCAAGGATCTTGAATAAATCCAGACTCCTCAGCCGCTTCGTGGCCGTCTTGTCCTTGGTTTCCAGACCAGCGAGCAACGGTCCGCAGAAAGGCAGTCCCTGGCGATTTGTCGCCATCGTTGACCAGAGCTTCTCCAGCATTCTGCCAAGCTGGACTTTCGCCGGCGCATTGTGGCTACAGTTCGGACAA
The DNA here is from genome assembly GCA_023333845.1 of Globisporangium polare. Taxonomy (NCBI): domain Eukaryota; phylum Oomycota; class Peronosporomycetes; order Pythiales; family Pythiaceae; genus Globisporangium; species Globisporangium polare. Next base: position 3,933 of record JAASFQ010000351.1, on the reverse strand, counting down.
ATGAAGGTCTTCAGCTTCTTGGAAAACAAACTCGTCGTTGGCAGCTACAGAAAGAAACAAGAACAAAGTCATCGTCAGCAAAAGTAGCAAGATATCCCATGCATGCTGAGATGGAAGAGCAGCACAAAACTCACAGGTGGGAAGTTGTCGTGCGAGATCGCCAACGGGCACTGCGTGCACTTCCAGAGCAGGTTCTTCGTCACAGGCTTTCGTGGGGAAGCGCCACGCTTCCCGCTGTCCAGATCCACGAGAGTCTCTTTCTCGCCCGTGATAGCACACGTGTGACGAGGACAGAACCATGACACATCTTCATCCTTCGGGAAAGGGTACACCCCCAAGCAGAACTGGTGGTACACTTTCGTGCACTCTGGGAACTCGCACACGATCAACTCACCTCCATATCCGCACATCAGGCAGCGCTCGTCGGATTCAACTTCGGAATCGTCATCGTCCACATCGGCATGCATGCCCAGGTGTGCGTGAGTCGTCGTCGGGATGCTGATCGCAGGAGGCTTCTTACTGCTAGGTGCTGCTGAGAGGTGAGTTGGCGGCTTCGATGGTGGCATCTCCCGCTGTGGCGACGCCTCGGGGATGCTTTTGGATGGAGAGCTTTCAGCTGAGGACTCGCCCGTCGATCGCTGGAATCGAGACCGTTTCGACGACTGGCGCAGTCCACTCGGAACAGCAGGTTCCGGTTGCTCGACTTCGGACTGTAATCGGCGCTTGAGCGACCCTTCCCGCAGCTTCTGCTTCTCCTTTTTCACCTTTCTCGTCGATGGCATCGCCGAGCTTCCCGGCGACAGCGCATCTGTATCCTCCGGAGCGATCTCGTCCTCGTCGACAGCCTCCTCCTCGCTTTTCACGCTCTTTCGGCTCGACTTGAGCTGCTTGGACGGATCTTTCGTGCACTCGGGGCAAAACCAGTCGCCGGGGGGAACGGCTACGAGCGGCGGCACGAGGCAGTTCATGTGGAACTCGCGCTTGCAATCGACTCCGTCACAAAGGATCAAATTCGAGTAGTGATCATCCACGCGGTTGCAGATCTCGCACGGCAGGTCCACGGCGTCGTTCTTTCTTTCCATGCTGTTTCAAATGACAAGGATTTCACACACAGTCAGCACAGCTCATTCTTAGGTACAGTAATGGCTCTAAAGACGTACATGCGGTCGTAGAAGCGGACGCCGGCGCCGTCGGTCCCATCCAAGATGAACATCGCTTCCTCCAGCGCCTCCTGCATGAGCTGTGCGTTGTACTTCTTCGCCGACTTGAGTACGCCGACGTCCTGAGAGAACGGCAGAATGGCGCTCTTGGGCACCCACCCACTGTTGAAATCAAATACCACACAAGTACCATTACCATCAGCTCAACCACAATGGTATTTACTCACAACATACAGACAGCAGCCAGAGCAGGGCACTCACAAGTTCCTCGTTCCGAAGAAGTAGACGCACGCGTGGCTCTTCTTCAGGCGGTACTTGGACATCTTCGCATACTCCCCCGGCTCGCTGTACTGAAGATCATCATCACACCAAGCAGTTGTTGTTTTTCCGTGTGAGCACCACGCCCATTTTCTATGGCATGAGGGGAAAAGAGAAGGGGAAAATAGGAGCACTGTGTACCCGCGCCGGCCAGGGAGGGTAGCTGCCCACGCGAGCGAGCACGAGGCCCGCATTCTGGTTCAGAATGTCGTGGAGCGAATCACTGTCCGCTAGCGTCTCTGCAACAACAACATACAAGTAAAGAGATGGAACACACTGGGTTGTGAGCACACTGGTGGACACGTGTCATCACACAAGCCAAGCACCAACGTCATCTCACCATAGTACTCCTCTCGGCGCAGCGCCACTTCTCGCAGATCCATGCTGTGGGTCTCTTTTAAGGTTTGTTGAACAGTTATCGCTGTGGATCACTCACTGGCTTGAAAATGGTGGGGAGGGGGGGGGGATTGTCGGCCACACACAGCGAACACTCGTTCTCTGGATCGCGTCGCTGGTTCACCACACTGGGAGCGTCTGCGCCATCGGTAGAAGAGAGCAATGAAGGGGGAAGGGAGCCACGCACATACACAGAGTGAGAATCAAACGTGACACAGTTGACGGGGTCTCGACCAATTTCCACATTCCAACAATGTCGCTGTGAACGAACACGGGCAAACGGGGGAGGAGGAGTGCACATGTAAATAAGTGTACACATGTACATGCACACACCTGTGCTTGTGGTGCTGGGCCACGTGTGGTCTTCTGCTGGTGTCGCTGCAGCGGCTGGTGGTGGTGGGCGAGTGGATCCCACGCGCGCGCTTCGTCCGACGCTTCCGCGCGCTTTTTGCCTTGTCTGTCGAACGAAACGCTCCACAAACAAACAAAACGTGAACGCCCATTTTATCACTTTAGTGAACGAACTGTCTGATAGATGTGCGAAACAGAAACTGAAACTGCATCCGCCGCATCGATTTTCTCGTTTTCGATCACATTTTCGCATTTTGACAATCACTCGAAAGTGACCCGCTTTTGACATAATCATGTCACGACCGACTTTTGGCTCTCCAAAATCAAAGATAGTTGGAAAAGTGACAGTCAGTTGTAATTACAGTAATACAGTACTTATACACGACTTTAGTCAATAGAATCGATCGGAAATTGGATAGCAACTCCTTTCTTCTATCCGACACACGTAATTATGCGCAACACTTGCAAAACGACAAGCATGAACGCAACACAGGAAGAAGTTGCTGGCGAGCTCTTCATATAGTGCATGCACACTTTGGCGCCGTTACCACCGTCTGTCCTGCGCACAGTGCAAATCACGGCCCATCTAGAAACGCTTGCAAAACACTTACAGCAGTTAGTTTATAACAGCCCAGTGCAACAGGTCGCCCGCTGCAGCAGGTATTGCATCGTGAATTCGCTGCACTGAAACATCAAGCTAGCCTCAAAAGTTCTCGCTCCACATACAGCGTCGCCATCAATCGGTGGGGTTGACAGCTTTACCATCACGTGCTTGGAGCTTTCACACAACGAAAACCCGGTTAGATTTAATCGGCAGAAGCTCTGTCGCAATTATCTGTGCCATTTAATGTGATATTGGTTTTGACAGATTTCGAATGAACCTAGCCGCAACATGACGGATACAAGTAAGGTTTGTCGGTATGGAAGCGTTTAATCAACAGAGAATGAGCAAACATCAACCAATCAAACGACGTATTTTCCAATGTGGTGTGGACCACCTTACAGAAGTGTCGTGCGAGCATAATTAGATTGCGCAAAGTATCGTTACTCATAGTTGCGCAGTTGTTCCCGCGGGAATCGCTTTGACCAATCAGGAATTTTTGGTGAACTACAAAGCTACCAACAGCTATTGTGTCTTCCACCTTTTTCGAGGAGGCTTGACGGCTAATCCATCAATCAATAGTAATCTACCATTTACTTCGCTGCTGTTAAAGGCACACTCTTTCCAAGTCATCTGCGAAACAAAACTCAACACTGTACAAAAATCTCAAATAACGGCAGAACTATACGTAAATTACCATCAACAACGGAAACAAACACAAAAGTTGGGTAGATTATCCCTTGCTGAAACGATTTCATCAGAAAACGCTTACTTTAGGGGGTAGTTGCCCGCCATTCAACGATATTTTCTCCCCTTCAAGGGCTATTTGAATTACTTGTCGGTTCATCACTTGTATTTGGAGCTGTGGAGACCCCGAAGCCCCTCGCCTGCGACATCGAAGCGATCGAGCGTAAGTATGCCGCTGGCGGCGACAGGTCCTTCATCGCGTCTCGCATGGAGCAAGCGTGTCCGTATGCGCTGCCGCGCGCCAAGTACGACATGGTGATCGACACCGGACGGACCTTCGCGAAGACTCCGCTCCAGAAGATCCTGTCGTCGCTGTCCAGCAAGAGCCACGGGAGTGAGGCCCTCGAGAGTCTGTACGCG
>JAASFQ010000350.1:0-26714 GCA_023333845.1 Globisporangium polare | reverse complement strand
TCTGCTGGTGTCGTGACGTCGCTCAGCGTCGCCACCACCGTTGTCGCGGTCGGCTCGATCGCCGCGCTCCTCTTGTAAGCAGACAGCCTCCCCCAGCAGCCTCGGAGACTGGAAGGCGAATGGAGACTGAGCTGTTCGCATTCGGACGGTGACTGCAACGCTGCGTCTCATGAGTGCTACACGATGCTCGAGTGCTCCAGAGCGGCTGTTTGGTGAACAGCTCTCGCCGTAGACGAACGCCGACGACCAATGATCAGCACCGGCACGCGAGGTTTCTCGCGATTTTGATCAACCCTCTTCAATACATTATGCGTGTTTGTCCGTTCTACTCGCGCTGCTTTGGAACGTGTGTGGTTGCCTCAACCAGACTAGTGCTGCCATGCAGATCAGCGGCTGCTGTGGTCGCAGGCGAGTCGGGGTTCCCACGCAAAGAGGCTCTCCGACGCTTGGTGCTCGCGGCCAATCTACATGCAGTCGAGGTGGAGGTCGTCGCTGCACAAGCGCTCGTGACTCCCGAGACCGCGAGGTTGTCCGTGTTGGCTGAGCTGCGACACCACACGCTGCGAGTGCTCTATGGTGCATGAGCGCTCCTAGGCAGCTCGTCCTCGTCTGCGGTAGCGCTTGCTGTAGACGAAGCTGCCGGCGCAATGCGGAGTCACCTTCAACGTGAGCCGAAGACGCTCATCCGACTCGCCAGGTTAGTGCCATCCCAGCCACACTGGCATTCAGATGGGGGAGCAAACGCAGTTCAGCCGTCCATCGAGCACCATCACCATCACCATCACCATCCATCCATCCATCCATCCGTCCGTCGAAGTGGCCTCGCTTGGGACATGTTGGTTGTGGATCCGATCAGCCTCTCGCCACGCACTTGCATGTCCAAAGCGACTATGCAAGTCGCTTCGACTTGGGTTTTGTTTTTCGCACGGAAGGAGGCTGCGAATGGAAAGGAGGAGGCGTTTGAGTGATCGTGCACACTCGGGTGATTACATCTGGGACCCTTCCGGACCCCTCCTTCAGATCGAAACGTGACACGTGTGAGCAACTTTTTGGGCCCGGCCTTGCAGGTCAACCTTCGAGGCAGGTCAATCATCGAGGAACGCGCGATTACAATGAGACCGCCGTCTTGTGTATGTGTGTGTATGTGTGTGTGTGTATCTCGATGAGCCCGCACCGAACGGAGCCTTTTCGCTTGTGGTTTCTTTTCTCTGACGGGCTTGCCTCCGTGCCTGTTTGCTTGCTTGAAGCAAACGCGTTGCTGGTTGCCACGCGAAGCGCTCCGTTCGACCGTCGAGCTGGTCCCAAAACGCTTTCGCTGCTGCAGTGTCTTCGTGTCGCGGGCGGATCCCCGCCATGCTGTGGCCTCGAGCCGAGCGACTTGCTGCCGAAAGACCACCTCGCCTGCCATCGGCCAAGTGGCTCGATCTCAATTTTCGCGAAAGTGAGCTCGCGTGGGGGGGGGATGCGCGCAGGCGTTTCCCCAGCAAAAAGAGGCTGAAGCGCGCGCATTCCTGTGCACTCGGATCCTTTCGAAAACTGCCTCCTCTGCTGCCAGTCAGGCGCGGGCTTCCCTTGGCAGTCGGTGCTGCCCAACCTAATATCTCGGATTCCCGGCGCTTCGTGCAGAGCCGACGCGCGCTGGACTGGCTCTGCATGTGGTTCGCGCTCGGTTCGCGCTCGGCTCGCGCTCTGTCCAGCGTGATGGCCTTTTGGATTTCACCCTGTTATGGTCTCGAGCCGCGCTTTCGTATACATCATGCGCAAGAAGGCGCGTTTTGGAAGAACGGAAGCAAAGGATGGAAGCAGAGCAAGCTCCACAATGCAGCGAAACGGCTCGAGCCGCTCGCGAGCCGCTCGCGAGCCACTCCGTTCCATCTCCAAATCGAATTCGAAATGGATGATTTCGACACGAGCGATCCTTCTATGCACCGCGCAAAGAAAGGGGGCGTCAACCATCGCCACCGTGAGAACCCCGATAAAGTACGCATCCCTTCCGCTCGAGGCGTGCTCACGAGCGGAAGAGCTCGAATGCGCTGACCACACCCGTGTTCCAGTCATTCCGCAATCCGCTCCATCCCCCGCATCCGCTCTCGCACCCCCGCAGCCTCTCCCCTCACTCCCCTCCCCCTCCACAATGAAGACCTTTGCGCTCATCGCCGCCGCCGCCGTGGCCGTGTCCACCGCCAACGCCGCCGAGTGCGTGCTCACGGAGATCGCCGTCAACTTCCTCGACATCGTCGAGGACGTGTCCACGTGCTCGGACGTGACCGGCTACTCGATGGTGCCTCCGTCGACCAACCCTACGACCCAGCAGGCCGCGGACATCTGCACCAAGTGCTCGAAGCTGGTGGCCGAGGCGAAGAAGAAGACGTTCCCGACGTGCACGTTCCTCATCGACGGCGTCGAGACCCCGCTGAACGAGTTCTTCCAGAAGGTCGTGGACTCGTGCGGCTCGTCCTCGGGCTCGTCCACGGGCTCGTCGGCCGGCTCCAAGGCCACCGCGACGGTGGGCACGACCCCGGCGCCTGCCACTACTACGTCCAAGAGCTCCGGCTCGGGCTCCAAGGCGTCGTCGTCGTCGTCCACGGTCAAGACCCCTGCGCCGACCACCGCGACCCCAAAGTCGGCCGGCGTGGTCGCCACGGTGAGCGCCGCCGTGGTCGCCGTCGCGTCTGTCGCCGCGTACGCCCTGTAAGCGGACTGCTCCTCACTCACTATCTCTATTGAAGCTGACCCGTGTCCTTAGTTTTGACTCTCCTTCCCCCCCCGACGGCGTTTTTGCCTTTTGCTGTCGCTTGTAATGGCGAGCTTCTCGGCTCGCTGGTATGATACAAAATACAAAATGAAACGACAATGGACGCAAATGACTCGCCTTGCCTTCTTCGTTCGTTGTTCGTTCACTCGAGCGCCTGTCCAGGTGCGTTCTCTCTCTCGCTCGCTCTGTATGTCTGTATTACCTCTCTGGATGGTTTGGCTGCTTGGTGCCGGTGTCCTGTGGATGTGCACAACTTCCGCTGGTCCCGCCATGCCGAGTCCCACATTGCGGCAATGGGAACATGCGTGGACCTTCACGGCGTGGATGGAGGTCAGCCGATCGCTTACAGGCCGCATGCCTGTCTGTAAACAGCAGCGTGTTCCCCCACCTTGCATCCTGTCTGTCCGCCCGACATCGTGAAGCCACAGTGTAGCTGCAGCATACACGCGCTTGTAAAGGCAGCGAGCGTGTGACGACACCTGCAGCGAGGCGACCACTATGATTCCCGCCTGAACCAGCAGCTGAAGCACAAGATCATATCAGTGACAGCAAACCATTCGATCGCCTCTGTAGGTGTTCGCGTTAGCTCCAGAGCCCCAACTTCTTGGCCTGAGCGCGGAAATCCGCGATCGCGGCGCTCGTTCTCACAGGCTCATCCTCATATTCTCCTTCGTAGCTCTTGAACGTGGGTTCTTCATCTTCAGAGCTCAGTGGAGACGTGGACGGGAGGTACTTGGCCACGAGCGACGCATTAGCAGCCTTGGGCTTCCCAGTCGCAGCCTTCGCCTTTGTCTTGAGCTTGAGCTTCGGCTTCTTGCTGCCAGTTGAGACTTTGGTCTTGCTGGGCTCATTGTGAGCCACTGGGACGCCGTAGAGCCTCGCCGCAGCCGCGGCCGCCGCTAGACTCGACCGAGGGTCCATGCTCAGCTCGCCAGTATTACCCATCAAGTCGCGCTTGGACGCCGCCTTGACTGCTGCTGCCGGACTGGGTGCCTCCGACACTGGCAGGTCATCAAACGACTGGTTGTGCGTGAGATGTGGACCGCGACCGCTCTTCCCCGTCGTCGACAGGATGCTGCGCTTCACCGAGTTGCCCCGTGACGGAGGCAGATGACCACCAGTGTCACCACCAAAGCCACTCGACAGTGTCGCAACCAAGTTCGCAGGGTCCGCCGCCAATGAGCCATCGCTGCGCTTGCGCCGTAGCTCCTTGAGCTTCTTGGCCGCCTGGGACGCCTGCGTCTTGCGCACGACCACGCGCGCCAGTGGCGAGAGGTAGTAGCCGATGCCCCCATTCGTACTGCTACTACCGCCTTTGTGCAGCGCGGGGCCTTTGCGCAGTCGTCCGAGCGTCTCGTCCTGCTCCCCGGCGGCGTCGTCCGGGTCGCCGTCGCCCCCATTCCGAGCCTCCTCCGAATCGTTAGTGTCCGTTCTCCCAGTCTCCTGCTTGGCTGAGTCCCCTGTTGACGTAGAGTCCAACTGCGGATCGCTGTTGTCGTTGTCGTTGTCGTCGTTCGTGTCGTCGGCGTCACCACCACCGCCAAGCAGTCGGCTCTCGGACGGATCGACCTTGGGGAAGTTCTTGGTCACGAGGAAGCTCCGGTCCGAGGGGCCAACGGCTGCAGCGCTACCGTCCTCACCAGGCTCACTGGTGGACGCTGGCCGCATCTGCAATAGCTCGTCGGTCTCGTTACTGGCGTCGCCACTACTGCCACCATTCGTTTCGCCATTGCTGCTCGCATCCAGAACGACGGAGATCGTTGGGAGATGCGGTGGTGGTGGGGTGCTGGCCACCAAGTCCGCTTCGTACTTGCGTTCCCCCAGAGTCGCGTTCTCCTCGAGCTGCATTGCAAAGTCCGGAAGCCTTGAGAACTGCTTGTGGCGGTCGCCGCAGACGATCGGCGGGCGACAGAGCGCCTCGTTCAGAAGTGGCGATGGCGCCATCGCTGCTGCTGCAGCCGCGCTTGTACTTGGCGTGGAGCCCAACGAAGACGAGGTGGCCTGCCAGGACAGGTTGAGCAGCGCCGAGACCGCGCCGGACTCAACCTTTGGGGACTGGCTCGAGAGGTTCGTGAGCGCGAGCGTGCAGTGCTCGCGCACCTCGGCGTTCTCGAGCTTGGAGAGCTGCAGCAGGGCCGGCACGGCGTCCTCGTCGACCATCTTCGCTGCAATGCCATTCGCCGCAGCCGTAGTGCCCCCAGGTGATGAGGCCAAGCCTGCTGGGATCGTGAAATTGCACAGGGCACCGGCGCAACACTTGAGGATACTCAGATATGCGGCCGACTCGGCGCGGTACGACTCACCGACCAATATGCGTGTGCAGCCGAGCGAGACGAGGCGGCTGCGGTACTCGGGCAGCAGCGACAAGGCCCAGAGGCTCGCGGTGCAGCGCCATCGTGTCTCAGGCAACTGAGCATCGGTCATGAGCGAATCGATGGCCTCGACCACGTTTTGCGCCACCAGAGACGCACACGCGACCTGCTGGTCGTCCCTGGCTGAGCTAAGCTGCGTGGTCTTGACGGCGGCGAAGGCGACGCTGCAGAGCGCGTCGGCACAGTCGAGACTCGAGTCCGGGTCCCTCTTGGCCACGAGGCTCGTGAGCGTACAGAACAGCGGGACGATCAGCGAGCCACGCGTGCCGACCATGTTGCTGAACGAGGACGCGTGACTGAGTTGCCTGAACAAAATGCACACGAGCGCGAGGAACTCCTGGTCGAGGATCAAGGGCAGGTTCTGGTGGGAATACTGCGGTGAGTCCTGGCTCAGGATGCCGTGGAGACAGTCGATGACGCCGTCGCTGAGCATCGCCTGGAGCAGCTCTTGGCTGTGCGAGATGCAGCACAGAGTCAACAAAGTTGTCTTGATCGCCGGGGCCGGGTAGTAAGAACCATGGAGGTCTCCGTTCCCATCATTAGTGGTCGTGGTGAGCAGCTGGACGAGGATCCGAGAGATCTCTGGGTGCTCGAGCCTGCTGCGTGTCGACTCGTGCCACGCGAGGCTGCAGAACGTCGAGACCGCGAAGACCACACACTCGCCACCCTCACAGACCGTCGGCATCGGAGCGTGGCGCTTGAGAAAGGCCGTGAGCGTCGCGATGCTCGCCGAGGACGCGACCGCCAGACGCGTCTCCTCGTACTTGGAGAGCGTGAAGAGCACGAGCGCCAGGCGCTTGGCCGAGCACGAGGGCACTGTTGCTACATCACCATACTCAGCTGGTTGAATACTGCCTGAGCCTCGCATCATGGTGATCCTGTGGAGCGCGTCGATGATGCCCGCGTTCACGCTCGGCAGCCGTGAGTTTTCGTAGTAGACGAGCTCGCAGAGCAGGCTTTCAAACAGCAGCTGCATGGCCTGACCCTGTCCAGTGGTACTAGCCCGCTCCATTAGAGTAAACAGAGCCCTGAGCGCGGACCGCTCGACGCAGAGCGCATTCCTGCCGATCGGGTGCGCTACGAGCTTCATGAACACCATCGTGACGACCTCACACGCGCCGCCGAGCTCGAGCGTCGCGAATGCCGGCAGGATCTTCACGAGCCCATCCTGCACCATGGCCTTGATGGTCTCAGCGTTCAGCAGGTTGAACAGCGCTCTCGCACAGGTCTCTTTTGTAGAAGCGTTCACGGCGCGCAACATGGAGATCATCATGAGCACGCCGATGGCACCTTCACGCACGAGATGGGCCTCATTACCAGGCACACACGACAAGTTGCACAGCACCTTGGCGCAGTCCCGTTGGCTCTCCTCACTGTACGAGTTGCTGAGCATCGCGAGGATGGTGACGATGCCGGCCGTAACGAGGATGTCGCGAATACTCGGCTCGACGGACAGGTTCGCGAGCGTGATAGCGCAGCAGCGCTGCACGCCTTTGTCCTCCTTGATCTTGGCGAGCGTCGCGAGCACCGAGATGACGCCCATGCGCACGAGCGCCATGCAGCAGCTCGGGTGGCACGACATGCTCGCGAGCACGTGGCAGCACGACGCCTTCGTCTCGAGGTCCGACGTCTCCATGCACGTCGAGAGCACGACCTGGATCGCGCCTTCGTCCGCCATGATCTGCGAACACTCCTCGTCGCGGCAGAGCAGACTCAGGCACGAGCAGCAGAAGCGCTCGATCGCCACGCGCGAGCGCTCGAGCACCAGGATCTTGGTCACGCAGAGCACCACCTGCACGTTGCACACGTGGATCGAGAGCCCTTCGTCGGCAGCCAGACACGCGAGTGCCGCTGTGCATCGCGCTCGGATCTCACTGATGAGTCCCGCGTTCGCTCGTGAGGACTCGCCATTAGGACTACTGGCCTCGTCGCCGCTGCTGCTGAGGTACAGGATCGCGGGGATCACGCCGGCGCGCGTGACCGCATCTCGGGTCTCGCTGTGCTCGCAGAGCCCGTGGAGCGCCTTGGAGAAGAGCCGCTTAGTCTCCAAGCTCTGGTCCGATGTCATGCTCAGCTGGATCAGCGCTGTGATCGCGCCGGCGTTCATGATGTCCGCTGCGGCCTGCTGCACACCCAGCAGGTTGCAGAGCGCGAGTGTGCACATCTTCTTGGCGTTGTTGTCGTTCGTTCTCCGCGAGAGCGACGACAAGATGCTCACGCCGTCGCGCTCCACGAGCTTCACGCGCGTGTCCTCGTTGCACGAGATGTTGTACAGCGTTCTGGCACACACGGTGCGCAGCACCTCGCCGCCAGCGTAGCCCATGGAGCCTCGACAGAGTTCGTTCACAAGCAACAAGAGCCCTTCAAAGACCATGCGCAACCTGTTCCCAGCCTCCTTGCTGAGGTTAAACAGCGTGCTGGCGATCAGGAGCTTGGCGCTTGAGGCACTCGTGGCGCCCGTGAGGGAGACGAGCGTGCCCATACAGCCCTTGGCGACCATTTCACTGCGACAGGCTTTCAGAGCCGAGAGGTTGAGCATGACGTAGGCGAGCATCTCCTGGATATCGGGCGTGTTGATGTGGATGAGCGACGCGATGGCGCCCACGATGCCCTCTTCCATGAGTCGCAGCCGCACGCGCTTGAAGTTCGACAGGTTGCACAACGCCTTGGCCGTGATCTCATCGCAGTCCTCCGGTGAGGACGCCCCACTGCCACCACCACCGCCGCCGCCACTGCCGCTGGAGGTTGTAAGCGTGATGAACATCTTGAGCACGCTCTCGATCTTCTGGTACGGCTCGCGCACGCACGTGAGGTTGAAGAGCGCGCTCCGGCAGAGCCACGAAACCTTGGGCTGCTCCGTGATGAGCACCGAGAGCGCGCTCACGGCGCCGTCTTCCACGAGCACCTCCTCCTCACCCTCAAGGCAGCACAAGTTGCAGAGCGTGATGGCGCAGGCCGTGCGCAGCGTCTTGTCCTCGGTCTCGTCCACGATCTCCGAGACCGTCTTGACGGCTCCCTGGCGCACGATCACCTGCCGCAGCTCATTCACGTGGGAGAGGTTCATGAGCGCAGTCACGCAGTGCAGCCGCGTGACCGAGTCGTTCGCCTTGCAGAGCAGCATGAGCGCCTCGACCACCTTCTCCTGCACCATGAGCACCGCGTTCTCCGAGTTCGAGCTCCAGTTGCTCAGCGTGAGTGCGCAGCGGCGCCGCTGCTTCATCTGGACGCTCTCCTCGCCGCCACCTCCAAGGGCCGCGTCGTCCCTTCCACCAGCAGTAAACGAGCTGGACTTTGCTCGCGACAGGTTCGTCGGTGCCATTATCATTGCGGCCGGTGTGGCCCCGACTGAGCCACCGAGTCCTGGGTTGGACGAGGTTGAGCCTGCGGACGTAGCCGCCGACAGCGCGTCCGAGATCCCGTCCTTGAGCACGTGGTGGCCCTCGGAGCGCGTCATGTCGCCCCACAGAGCATTGGTGTTGAGGCCGCTGCTGCCACCGAAGGTAATCTGCAGGCTGCGCTTCATGCGCGACATGTAGAGCATGCCGTCGATGTACTCGCCACGCGTGCCGAACATGTCCCCCAGGTACGGCCGAAAGGCGCGCGCACTCGTGAACTCCGACGCGAGCTTCTTGCGGCCGTTCTTGCGGCTCAGGAACGACGGCTTGGCCACACTCAGCCCCAATGTACTAGCTCCAGCACCGATAGTAGTATCGCCAGCAAGTGAGCTAGTCGTAGCTGTGCCATTGACCGAGGTTGCTGAAGACCTGGTAGAGGAACCTGGGCCTGTGATGATGGACTGCAACGCCCTCGGTGTTGCTGTTGAAGCCACGGAAGCTCGTTTCTCTCGCTTGAGCGGTGACGCTAATGAGCTAGCAGCCGCCGTATTAGCAGCTCCGAACTGGTGAACACTGCTGCCTGCACTCGTCGCGATCGTATTGCTGGTACTGACAGGAAGACAAGACGCTGAGCTGCCACTGCTGCTGTTGTTGCTCGGCGCGTAGAAGCGCTTGGGTGCGCGGTCGGCGTACTCCATGGCGAACTCGTTGCAGTCGAAGAAGTTCTGCACGGCCGCGACGGCGGTCACGGCCGGCACGACGCTCTCGTCCACGAGCTTCTTGAAGACGAGCTCGCGCTTGGCGAACACGGTCGAGCGGCGCTTCGGGGTCGCCTGTTGCTGATGTTGTTGTTGTTGTTGCTGCTGTTGGGACGCAGTCGGCGATGCTGTGGTGGAAGCGAGCGAGCTGGGCACGTGAGCGCGGTTGGCCTTGCCGCCCCACTCTTCAGCTATCGAAGCCGAGACGTCGAAGGAGCCGCCGTGTGGTGGACCGCCGACGTCGTCGGTCTGCATCGACATGCGCGTGCGCTCGTGGGTCCAGAGCGTCGCGAGGTTCATCGTTCTTGAATGCTGGCTGGCTGGAGCTGCTCCACGGCGATCAATGCAGGGTGGTCGCCGGCAGAAGAGCGCCTCGATCGTCAGCGGCAGGCGTCACCGTCTATCAGCGCCACGCACGGAGCCTTCACCCGACCGCCAGCGGGGCGATATTAATACACGAACCGCTCCCGCTGCAGCGTCACTGGGGCGAAACGACTCGCTCAGCACATGTTCAGCATGTGCATGTTCAGCACGTCTCTGTCAGCCGATGACGAGAGACCGACACTCGGTGCGCACGTGCTGCACGAGCTGCTCTTCATTCGCGCGGATTACGGGTCCCTGCAGCGCGGAGTGGCGATGGCCGTCGCTTCGGCTACGTTACTTCGCCTCGCGCCATTATTCGCTGCCACACGAAGTTTCCCAGGACTACCGTGCACGTCCGATATACATCCTGTTCATATCACGTAGTCAATATGGCCATTATGTAGTAGGAGTGTCTAAACTAGCAAGAAGAGCAGCGCAAAATACCATGCGAAGCGTTATGCAAGGTGACTCTTTTACCTGCCTGTCTGATACTGCCTTTCTCCAATTGCGATTCCGCCAGCAGCAGCACGAGCAGCTCATTTGCGCATTCGCCGCCAAGCAAGCAAGCAAGCGCCAGACCCTACTTGAAAAGAAGCATGGCGCCCGCCCTCGCTCTCGGCGTCTCACTGCCGCCCAACAGCGCGCACGCGCTCTCCGTGTCGATGCCCAAGTGGGAGCACGTCGTGGGCTACGAGGAGAGCAAGAAGGAGGTGCTGGACGCCATGGCGTGCGGCTACCCGCGCTTCTTCTACCACCCGTTCGTGGTCGCGCTCACAACGCTGCTCAAGACCAAGGCCCCGTTCGCAGACTTCTTTAATGATGCGACTAGTGAAGAGGAGCCGAAGTGGAACCTGGCGGTCTCGCCCACGCTCGCGGCGGCGAGGCGGCTGCAGTCGTTCTTGATCGCGAGCGCCAAGAACGACCCCAAGGTCGAGGACGTCGCGGCCGAGAGCGACGTGGAGATCTCCGGCGTGCGCAACCTCCTGTGGGTCGTGCGCTACCCGCACCGCCTCTCGGCGACCGCCAAGCAGTTCTGGCAGCACTCGGGCGAGATCGTGTCCTCGCGCCACGCGGAGCTCGTGCTCGAGGTGCTCAACGACGAGACGCCGACGATTGCAGCGACGATCATCGCCCCTCGACTCGCTGCGAACCGCACGTCGACGCACAAGGAGCTGCACAAGCGCATCGCGTCGTTGTACCTTGATGAGAGCAGCAGTGGCAGTGACGACGCCAGCGCGAACGTGTTCGTGTACCCGACGGGCATGTGCGCGATCTTCGCGAGCGTGCGCCTCGCGAGCAAGATCCGCCCCGACGCCAAGAGCATCCTCTTCGGCTTCCCGTACGTTGACACGCTCAAGATCCTCTCGCGCGCCGAGTGGTGCGCCAGTGGCGTGTACTTCTTCCCGGTCTGCGGCGAGAAGGAGCTGCAGGAGGTGGAGGCGATCCTCAAGCGCGAGCCGATCTTTGGCGTCTTCACCGAGTTTCCGGGCAACCCGCTGTGCTCGACGCCCGACCTGACTCACCTCGCACGTGCCGCGCACGAGAACGGCACGGTGCTCGTGGTGGACGACACCATCGGCTCGTACAATGTCAATGCCATGGGTCACGACGGCGCGGGCGCCGACATCGTCACGACGAGTCTCTCCAAGATCTTCAGCGGCACGTGCGACATCATGGGCGGTAGCATCGTGCTCAACCCGGCTGGTCCGTTTTACAGCACGCTCAAGCAGAACATCTCTGCAGAGGACGCGTTCATCGTGGAGGAAGACGCCAAGGTGCTGCTGGAAACGTCGGTCGACGTGCTCACGCGCCTGGCGAAGGTCAACAGCTCGGCGAGTGTCATCGCACAGCGGCTGCAGGCGCACCCGTTGGTGCAGAGCATCTACTACCCCGAGCTCCAGGAAGACCCGGCGCAGTTCACCAAGTTCCTGTCCAACGCCAACGCCAACGCCAGGAGCAGCAGCAACGACACGCCCCAGTTCGGCCCGCTCATGTCGATCGTGCTCAAGGGCGGACTCCCCGTCGCCACGGCGTTCTACGACGCGGTGAACATCGCCAAGGGGCCGAGTCTCGGCACGAACTTCACGATTTGCTGTCCGTACACGCTGCTCGCGCACTACACCGAGCTGGACTTTGTCGAGTCCTGCGGCGTGGACCGCAACCTGCTTCGCTTCTCCATCGGCCTCGAGGACACGGAGGAGATCTGGCGCGAGGTCGACAGCGCATTGCAGGCTGCGACCAAGGTGTACGTCCCAGAGAGCGCTTAAGTACATGGACGTGGTGCTAGTTCCATCTCGCTGTTGTCACACAGGAGGAGGTTGATTGATGAGACGCCGGCGCACTCCCAAAGCCGAGAGCTGCGTCGCCGTCTCCAGCTGCCTGCACTGTGCGACGAACGATGATGAAGAGAAAGCGTGACGAAGTTCGTCCATACATTCCCACTAGACCGCATGCATGAATGGATTATACAGCATACATTCGCTACTCAAAACTTTGTGTGTGGTCCATGATCTCTCTCTCTCTCTCTTGACTCAGTAATCCTCCAACTCGTTTTGGAAAGTTTTCGCCGCCGATGACGACGATTGTGGAGCAGTCCTCTCGCTCTTCCTGTCTCTGTCTCGAGCACCAGCGCCGTCATCGTGGTCGCCTGAGCTGCTATCGCGTACATCGCGAGGCGTGTAGGGCGAGGAGAAGTGATGCGAGTACGGCGATGGCGGCGGCATACTCGAGAATGCGTGGCTGTGGTTGGACGGCGAGAACAGCGTCTGCCTCGACGACATCCCGGCAGGCGAGTACAAAGACGAAGAAGATGGAGCTCCTCCACCACCCCCGCCGTGGCGACTTGAGGCTGCTCGGAAGCTCAGGAGGTCTCCAGCGACTGCGCCGCGCTGCGAGATGTCGCTCTTCGCGTCCGCAAAGTGCACGGAGCTTTGGTAGCGTCTCGGTGTGAGCAGTCCACCGTCATCGTCATCTGTGAATGCGAGCCCCGCAGTCGCCAGCGGCTTGAGTTTCTGACCCATTGCAGAGCCTCTACCTGGGTGCGGGTTCTGGTCGCGAGGTTGCAGTCGAAGTCTGGCCACGAGCTCCTCGAGCACTGCGCGAGGCTCGAGGCACTGCTGTTGTTGCTGCTGGCGGCCGTTCTGGTTGTTGATGAGCTGGTCAAACACTCCTCGAGCCTGCTCGAGCGTGAACAGCGTCTGCGAGCGCTGCGGGGGCTTCTTGTTCTTCGAGTTGACGATCGCCGCCATGGCCGAGGCGATGCTCGTGAGCACCTGCGGTGGGGCGTGCGGCGGCATGCGCACTTGCTCGAGGGCTTTCATCAGGATCCCTTCTTCTTCGGCCGTTAGAGTCACGACGCAGTCAAACGGTCCCTGCGCCAAGTCGCCCGGATCGTGGTGTCTGCTGGAGCTGTCTTGCTGTTGCTGGTAGTCCATAGCTGCTGCAATGGAGTAGCTCGACACTGGATGGACAGCTCCATCACCGCCACTGTTGGACGCCTTGCTGCTGCGAGAGAACCGCCCAAAGCTCATCATGACGTGGTGTCCGGCTTCGATGCGCGCGACGTCATAGCAGAGCTTGTGGTAGCGCTCTTGGACGTCGCGCGCCGTCTTGTTGGGGATCTTCGCGGCGATCTGCTCCCACGGGTAGCACACCACGTCACTTCGGCTCGCGTGGGAGGCGAGCAGGTGCTCGAAGAGCGCGTCTTCCTCGAGCGTCCAGCGCGCGTCGATCGTCTGCATCATCAAGTGCTCCTTGCGCTTCTGCGAGTTCACCAGCTGGAGCTCCAGGAAGTACTTGTTCGCGTGCATCTTGACCTCCTGGAGCGACCGCGTGCGCACCGCTGCAGTGATCGATCGCCAGGCGTTCTGCGCACTCGCCAGCGCTTGGTTCTGGTTGCCTCCGACGCTGCCGCCGTGTCTCTCGAGTCCGTCGAGGAAGCGGCGGTGCTCGTCTGCAGTCCAGGCGGAGCCTGTCGGCGCTAGCGCATACCCGGCTGGATTGTTGTTGTCGCCGTAGCTGCTGCTGCTGTTCCCGAGCGTCGAGATGTTGTACGAGTTGTTGTAGACGGACACGACTGGAGTTCGCGCCTGAAACTGCGGGTGGTGGCCACGGTCG
The DNA here is from genome assembly GCA_023333845.1 of Globisporangium polare. Lineage (NCBI taxonomy): Eukaryota > Oomycota > Peronosporomycetes > Pythiales > Pythiaceae > Globisporangium > Globisporangium polare. Next base: position 13,015 of record JAASFQ010000350.1, on the reverse strand, counting down.
TTGCTGCTGTCATCATCGTCGTCGTAGAAGCGCGAGCCACTCTTTGCCCCAGGCGTCAGTTGCCCGCCTCTCATGGCGCAAGCTGCCTCTGGGCTTGGAGGGGGAGAGTGCCTCGGGACGCCAGGCTCCGGTCAGCGAATGCGCGGAGACGGCGGGGGAGCGCGCGCGCGCGCGACGGCAGTTGAGGCTTCTCGTGTGTGCGCGTGATGGCGGAAACGATTGAGTGTGAGCTACGAATAGAATTGGGCTTTGGTTGGGAAAGCAAGTAAAACTGAAACGAGCTTCAACACCATCACACACACACACGCACTGGACCGGAATCTGCTGACACGAAAGAGAAACGCGAGCAACACAGCAGCGGGAAAGTGGCAGCGAAGACGAAGAAAATCCATTTGCAACACGTGAAGAGAGGATGGCACAGCTAGAACAACACTCGGCCGGGCTGCCTACCGCATTTAAAACTTGCGGTAGGACGCGGGCGTGCGGCGGCGGTGCCACTGCTGCTCCGCTTTGCTCCAGTGCGTCCACTCGAGCGTGTCCAGCGTCGCGAGCAGCTCCTTCTGCACCTTGGCGTCGTTCACGCCGATCTTCTCCTTCTCCGCTGCGTCCAGGTCCACGACCTTGCGCAGACGCTGCAGCGCGAGCCCCGGGACGTCGTTGTGGCGGTCCTGCAGCAGGTTCACGAGCAGGAACGCGTTCGTCTCGACGTCGGCCCACTTCTGCAGCGTCGCGAACGTCTGCGCGAACTCGTCCCACTTGTCCTGAGCGTCGCCGACGGCGCGCGCCTTGCGGTTCAGCGCGTCCACGAGGATCTCCTTCTCCTTTTCCTTCTCCTTCTGCAGCTTCTTCTGCGCGGCAGGCTGGTCGCCCGGCACCGAGCGCGTGCCGAAGTACAGCGCGAGCTCGTCTTGCTTGATGAGATTCAGCACATCGTCGGCAGCAGCGACGACCTCGTCGAGCGAGTTGAGGCGCTCGCTGTCCGCGTCCAGGTGGTGCAGCTTGGCCTGGACCACGCCCAGGTGCGTCGGGTACTGCGCCGAGAGACGCTGCCACGCAGGCAGGAACTCCTTCTTACCGGCGAGCTTCGTCACGCGCGCGAGCAGCAGGTCGCGCACGGCCTCGTTCGCGAGCTCCTCTTCGTCGCGCTCGTCCTTCGGCTCCTCCGGCTCGGGGTCCTTGGTCGGCGTGGGTGCTGGTGGGATGACGTACGAGATGTCAAAGCCGCCAGGGCGACGGCCGCTCCCCTTGATGTTGCCGTTCTTCTTGCCAAAGTAGATCTTGCCCGTGAGCAGGTCGCCTGGCGCGTGGCCCGCAGGGAGCTTGTCGAAGCCCGGCTCGCCCACGAACACAGGAATGTACGTGTTCACCGGAAGCGTCTTGGAGTCCAGCGCCTTGCCGCCGAGCGCCGCGTCGTCCTGGTGCGCAAACACCGGCGCCGAGATCTCCTTCACGTCGTGCTCGAGGAAAAGCACCATCTGCTTGAGCTTCTCGAGCTTGCTGATGTCTTCGTGGCGAACCTGCGTGCGCACGACGTATGAGCCCTTCTTGACGGACACGGCGTCGCCGTACGAGTCCGACGTACCCAGGTACTGCTTCTTGTCGTCGAAGATCATGGACAGCTGCGACTCGAAGGGCGACTCGTACAGACGACCGTTGAGCAGCGGCAGCCGCGGGATCACCTTGCCCGCCTCCTTGGTCGTGAACGGGTACGTGAGCACGAGCTGGTACACCTGGCGCTTGTCCGGGAACTGGTCGCGGCTCGAGCTCAGCGGCGAGATCTCCGCCGTCTTGGGGCGGATGCGCTGCGTCCACTTGCTGAAGCTCACGCTCGGCGCGATCGTCTCCTTCTCGACCGTGCTCGAGAGCAGCACCTTGTGCGACTCCTCGCCGCCCGCGACCTCGATCTGCTGCTGGTCCGGCACGATGCCGTGGAAGCGCACCTCGACGTTCACGATCGAGTCGCCCAGCGCGCTCCAGAACTGCGCGAGGCAGAACTCGGACGTGAGACCACCGAGCAGGTCGAAGCTGTACGCGATCTCCTCACCGGGGCGCAGGAAGAATGCTTTCTGGAACGACGACTTGCTCTGGCGCACGAACGGCTGGAACTGCATCACGTGGAACATGTAGAGCTTGCCGGCGGCGTTCGAGTCCTGCTCGCGCTCGCCCTCGCTCGTCGACGACGCGCGAGAGAGGATCACGTCGGCCCAGGTGGCACCCGTCGGCGGGGTGAAGAAGCGGCGCGAGATGTCGCCCGGCTGCAGCGCCTTGCGGTACGTCACCACGGACGAGCCCGCCGCCACTGGCTCCGGCTTGATGACCGTCACGGGGATCTTGAACACGGGTCCACGGCTCTCGTTGTTCGCGTCGTAGGCCGCGATCTCGCCGGCGCTCACGCCCGCGGGCAGGTTCTTCGTGTTCAGCAGCACCTTGAAGCCGCGGCCTTCGTGCATGAGCGCCAGGTTGCGGCCCACGTCGATCCAGCGCGCCGACGGCACGAGCTTCAGGTGCAACTCAAACTGGACCTTGTCCTCCTGCGCCGCCAGCTTGTGGAACACGGGCGTCACCTGCACGCTCACCTCCGTGCTCTCGTGCACAAAGTCCACGGCGTCGCGCAAAAACACGCCGCGACCCTTGCCATCGATGCCTGACGATGTCTTGATCGCGTAGTGCAGCGGGAACTGCTTCGAGCCGTCAAACTTGTTGCCATTGCCCTCGAGGAACTCGAACGCCGGCAGCACCTGGATCAACCCCTTGCCCTGCGCGAAGACCTCGACGTTCGGCAGCTTCACCGCGGTCTTCTCGAGCGCGCGCTTGATCGAGTGCGGCGTGTATTCGATCTGCTTGGCCTTGAGCGCGCTGATGAGCAGCGCGATGTTGCCCGCGCAGTTGGGCGACGACATGGACGTGCCGTTCATGAGCTGCTTCTTGTTGAGCGTCCAGTTGGGCACGGGCGCGATGGCCGCGCCGGGCGCGCAGATGTCCACGCCCATGTCGCCGTCGAACGTCGGCCCGCGCGACGACCACGTGTACGTGATGCCCGCGAGGTCGTTCTCGCGCATGATGTACTCGGCGTCCATCATCTTGGGCGACACATACGCGCCGACGCCGATCATGCACGACGAGGTGCCTCCCGGCGCGCCGACCGTGCCGAGCGCGGGGCCGTTGTTGCCGGCGCTCGTCACGAACGTCACGTTGTGCTGGTCCACGAGCTCGTTCGCGAGCTCCACGATGCGGCCGTAGTTGTGCTCCGACGCGTACTCGCCGTAGCTCATGTTCACGACGTCGGCCTTGGCCTCGATGATCGCCAGGATCGCGCGTGAGAGCGCCGTCGTGGTCTCCATCGAGCCGAGGCGGCCGTCGCCGATCTTGACCGCGATGATCTGCGCGCCTGGCGCCACGCCGTTGCACTCGGGCTGGTCCGGGTGGTACGCCGCGACGATGCCCGCGACGTGCGTGCCGTGCGCGCCTACGTCGTTCACGATGCTCAGTGTGTTGCCCTCGTCGTAGATGTTGAGCGCGTAGTTGAGCTGCGACTCGGCGCTGAACGTCGCGTACTCGTGCTCGATCTTGTAGTTGGTGAGCGCGCGCACGCCCGAAAAGTCCCCGCTCTCGTTCGCGTCCACGGCAGCGCGCCAGTGCTCGCCGTCGAAGAACACGACGACGTCGAAGATCGGGCCGGGGTCCTCGTAGCTCTTGCTCAGCTCGTCGAGCAGCGCCAGGCGCGCGAGCAGGTCCTTCTTAATGCGCAGCTGCTTCTGGTCGTTCGTGGTGGCCGCGTTCGCCTTTGTCCAGGCCGCGAGCGCGTTCTGCACGCCGTTGACCGCATCACGCTGCGCGATGTCGAACTTCTCCTTGCGCTCCTTCTTCAGGCGCGCCACGAGCTGCCCCGGGAACAGGTGGAAGGCCGCGATTGTGCCCACGTGGTACTTGCCGTCCGCGCTGGGCTTCCACTCCGGGTTGAGCGTCAGCGTCTTGCCGTTCGCGAGCACGAGCGACTTGCCGCCGTCCTGCGACGTGACCTCGGCGGACGTGTCGACGTCGCCGGCGCCCGTGGCGTCGATGATGTCGATGACCTTGGGGCGGCCGTCGGGCGTGGTCTGCAGGCCGATCGCCCCGGGGTCCACGCCCGTGTCGAAGATCGCGACCACGGCGTCGCGGCCGTCGTACGTCGGGTAGAGCTCGAGGAACTTGCTCGCGAGCGTCTCCTCCTTGGGCAGGAGCGACGCCGTCGGGAACGCCTTCATGGCTGCAGTGAGGGCGGCGGGGGGACTGGAGGTGGAGGTCGAGAGGTGCGTCCAGGACGGAGCGAGTCGCCGAATGACAACTCGAGAAGAGGGCGACGACAACGGGCGGCGGCGACACGCGGCGAAGAGCATGCCGCGAGAAGGAATGACGCAGGAAGGCGGGCGGCGGCGACAAGCAACGTATCTTTTTTCTGCTCCTTTGTTTCCCCGTACGGTGCTGGACAGACTGTCGGTCTAGTCGAACCTATTGGTGCTCTAAGGGCGTTCTCGCTTGCCGCTCGTGAAGATGTGATTGGGCAGCAAGTCGACCTCGTCAGCACATTTGTGCGATTTGATTGGCGGATGTCGATCAGAGCCCAAAATGAACTCTTTCTGAAAACATCAAGCACTCAGTATGGAAGCGAGCAGATCTGTAGGCTCTCAAACCCATTCGGAAAACCTACAACCCGATAAACCCGAATCCGTTTGCGAGCCGTCCGATTACGGAAGCCATCCCCGTTTCGGCGGGATGTATGAAACCCAGTTTTCGCGCAGCAAGTGCGACAAAACCTCGCGAATCGACCCGAAACAGCTGGTTTTCGGTACTGTCAAAGGATCCATTTTGGGTAGGAGTCCGTTGGGATCTAAGAACCCTGGGTTTGTGTAAAGTGCTGCGGACTGCGGCTCGATGTAATTTACAAGGCGCGGTAATTGAAGCCGGCGTTGTGTGAAATGAAAGGACCAAGGAGGCAACAGCGACGGAAGGTGATCCCGGCAGCGACCGAGCAGCCGCGACAAAGCAGCGACCAAGACGGCCGTGGCTCTCCAGCAGCATGAGCAGTACCCTCGTGCTGCTCTTCTTCGCCTCGACCAACTGCGTCTGCGTTGCAGTTGCATGGACCTCGATTTTGATTGACAAGCAACACGAAGAAAGGGGGCGGTCCGAGTTGGTTCTCAGATTTGGACCCACGAGCTTTGCATGGAGGGTTTACGCGATCGATAGAGGTGCATGCCTTCAATGGAGGCGCTTTAAGCACGGGGTGTAGATGGGCATGGACCATTTCCCCACAACTCTTCCTATCCAACGCTGTGACATGCAGCACAAGTGCTCAGCGTAAGAGGGTTTTGCTGGGCAGATATGTCACGACAGCTGGCGGGTCCACGTTGTTGCTGTTGCACCCACTGTAAACGAAGAACCGCCCCTCGGTAGACGACTCTGCTGCATGCCAATCAACCAGCTCGTCGCTCGCTTCACGATGAGCGCAGTCTGACCAGCAGCCTTTCACGCGAGACTCTGGACAGCTGGCTCCTCGCGTGGAGGCGCAGGCCGCTCGCTCGCTCCGCAGCGACCCGCTTGCACTTCCGCCACGCCATCGCGAGTCTTGGAGCAAGCCCAGGTGCAAACCGGAACGGCCTCGCTTGCTGCTTGCATGTGTGGCCAGCGGAGGCCTGCTGCTGTCTGATGAGTGTTGCTGGTCTCGTAGGCGTTTATGCACGACGAGAAGGTACGAGAGCGGGCGAAAGAGTGGGAGAAGCAAGCGCCCACCTCACCTGCTGCGCAGTTCGAGAAGCCACGAGAACTTTGCTTGTCAAGTCCAGCTCCTTGACTCTGCAGAGCGGCGTCCACATCGCAATTCGCGGCACGGACGCCGCCACCGACCGATACAATGGCGATGCGGTGTGGTGGAGTGAGGCACGCAACTGTGCAAGCTGTGCCATGGCCTGCATGCGCGCTTGCTTGCAGGAAGGACAGTTCTTGCCTCTGCTCCGCTGCACATCAAACGTCTCCAGTAGGGTCAAGTCGTGTCGCTTCCTCGCAGGAGCGAGTCGCGTTTAGCAGTAATAGTGCGATCGATCTCCCTCACTGCCAGTGACGTCCCCGCAGCCCGTGCGTCAAGCTCCACACACAACAAGAGAGCACTAGGGGCCGCTCGGTGCCGCCCTGTTGCAAGCACGCAACCCTCTGCACGAATTGCTGCCGAGCAGCTCCTGCCAGATGCAAAAGCAAGCAGTTCATACTCGCGACGTGACGCTCTGGAGCCGTGAGCGGATGCGCTTGTGGTTGTGAACGGATGAAGTCGTGCGCTCGTCACAAAAGCGCCAGGAGCACTGTAGGAACGTATGGGTCGACAAGCCGTGGCAGGACGCCTTCGCGGCGTACCTCAACACGAGCTCGCTCGGGTGGTTCTACTGGTCCGTGAACCCGAACGGCGGCAGCACCGAGGGTGCATGTCAAAGAGACCCGCGAGCTGATTTAAAACTTCGCCTTTGATATTTACGTGCCACTCGTTCTGCTTGAACGCAACAATCGCTGCTTTCGTTGTCGAGCTAGGCTGGTGGCGAGGGCGTGCCGCACTCATCCTTGCTGTGCGAAGACCTGCAGCAGTCTACGTACCGCAGGCTAAAAGGTGATGCGACGCAGCCTCTGAGCGAGCTTGGAGCTCTCGCGGATGCGTCGCCGTGCTGCCCTGTACGTGGCCTGGGACTCGGTCAGGTCCGGACTGAGGTAGATGCTGGGCATCGCAAGTCGCACGGGCTGCGGAGGCAGGTCGGAGGCTGTGGGGCGAGACGTGTTGCTGCCAGAGCCCTCTTTGCTCGATTCGCCTGGTGCGGTGCGCCTCGACGGGCTGCTGAGGTCGTTCTTGAGCGATCCCGTCCGAGTGAATCGGCTCTGGCGATACGTGATGGGTCCGGGACTGGCCAATGCGTTCGTGCTGCTACTACCGTCGCTGGCGCTGCTGTTATCCCCGCCACTCGCTGACAGCGTCAGCTTTGGATTGGGCGACCGCAGGTTCGCACCATCGCCTCGACTGCTGCTGGCGCCACTGATACTGCTGCTGATGCCTGCGTCGCTTTGTCGGTAGCTCAGCTGTTCGCCTTTCGTCGCCGACTTGCTCGGCAAATCGAGACTCATCGCAGGCTCCCCCGTCGTCGTCGTGAGTTCAGGGAGTCGCCTGAACGAGCTGCCAGTTGAAGCCACGGGACCATCTCCGCTTGAGAGCACGGCGTCCGACGACATTGTCTTCTTCTTCAGCAGTGGAGGTCGGGACTTTGCTGATGAGCCTGAGCCCGGGCCAGTCAGATCTGACCTTGGGCTGCTGCTGCTGCTGTTCAGACCACTCGCTTTGGACGCCAGGCTCTCCTGGTCCTGGTTCGTAGTCGCTGCTGTCATTCCTGCTGCGAGAGCTGCGCTTGCGACGCTCTGGATCGACTCCTTGGGGTCGACGAAGGACCGGATCTTGTCCAATTCGGCGAACACCGTGACCCAGAGCGAGGTCTTGGAGTCCTGGATCTTCATCGTCACGCGGTTGAAGAGCTTGTTGAGGAACGAGACGTACTCGTCCGCGCTGATGCCGATCGTCCAGATGTCCGCCTGCCACAAAACAGTAGAGCTGAGGCTATTGAGGTCAAGAGACAAGACACAAGGCGCAAACGAACGCACCACTTCAAAGAGCGCGCGGAAGAACAGCGCCTTGCTCATCGCGTCCGAGCTGCCCACGTCGCGTCCCCAGTCGCGCTCGACGATCTTTCGAGCCTCACCAATAGAGAACTGCACCACAACCCAAGACAACCGAGGCACAACATCATGAGCTCAGGCGACCACGCGAGCCTTGCAAGCTACAGCTCTGCAGCACAATGAACGCACCTCGTGCGGTGCCACGAGCGCCTTGTAGAACTTCATGAACACGTCGACGTAGTCGCGCTCGTCGATGGACGTCGCACCCTGGCGAACGTTCGGGAACGTGTCCCAGAAGCGCACGATGCCCGCGAGTACCTTTCGGTCCTCCATGAGCTGCCGCCGCTTCCTGAGGTTCTCGTCCGTGTAGTAGCTCTGGTCGCCCTGCTTGCGGTACGGCAGGTGCGGCGCGGACGGCGACGTGGGACCGCCGCTGCTGCCTGCCAAGTCGCTGCCGCCGGCCTTCTCGTAGCTGAAGAGCAAGTGCTTGTTGTTCGTCTGGCACATGACGTTCGTCTTGACCTTGGCCAGCTGCGGCACGAAGAACGGCACACCGTCCTCGTGGGGCTTCTCGTGCGGACGGCCGACGGCGCGCAGCGACAGCGCGTACATGTTGGCGGTCGCCATGCTTTGCTAGCTTCTCAGGAGAAGACGACTCCGCCGTGAAGGCTCCAGTGCGTGACAGAGAGAGAGAGAGAGAGAGTCGATGTCGTCGTGAGGAGTCCAAGAGCTATTTACCGCCAGGTCAGATCACGAGCCTCGAGGAAGCGATACGTGGCTAAGTATAGCGGGCCGCAGTGCTCTGTCCGAACCAAGCGAGCTTTCTCACTGCTGAAGATCCTCATTGTATTCGTCTGTCGCCGTCGCCGGAGAGACGACCAGGATCGCCTCGGAAACAAGTGCGCACCGACGAGGTCGAAGCGTCGCCACGAGGTGGCGCAGCGGAGCTGTTCGCACCGCGCAGTCGTCTTGGCGCAATCAGAGAGACGTTGTCCGCGCCGAGCTGCTCGCGCGGCCATGTCAAGAGGATGAGATGGTGTTGTCTTCGGCATGACGTTCCCGTGGGGATTTGCCACAAGACGACGACGACACGTCTATCGAGAGACACATTGAGCAATGAGCGCGCAAAGCGCGAACGCGCGTCGAATCTCCCAGGCTGAACGCCCGGCGCTGGCCGACACCGATCTCGATGAACGGAGCTTGCGGCCAGCCTCCAGCGTGGCCGACGCTTTGTTTGGTTGGCAGGCGCCTTTTTCTAATCGGCACCATCTCGGGGATTTGAGCGTGGCTCTCAGCGCCAGGGGATTGGATCTCACCAATCAATCAGCAAGGCAAACGCGCTTCTCGCCGGTCGTCCCGCGACCGTTGTCACGAGTGCTGACGACAAAGCCGAGGGTCCTTGCGCTATGCTACCAACACAGGGGGGGACGGTGCACTGCCAGCGCCTCCTCCTCCTGCCGCGTTGGACAGGCAGGCACTTGTCGCTCGAGTGAAGCTCGGCTCGGGCGTGTGTGTGTGTGTGTGTGTGTAACGCCGTGGCACGTCAGTGCGAATCAGCTGCGTCTCGAAAAGCCGACTATCGGCAATGGTGGCATCCGAGGTGCCCAAGGTCCACGAACTCGGAGGCGAGTCGCGCTGACCCTTGGATGCCGGCCGCAGCTTTGCTATCGTGAAGACTGCTCGTCGGGGGCGGGTCTGAAGAATGTATCCAACTCGCGCGCAGCGGTTCAGCGTCCCCATCACGGCTTCAACTCTCGTGGTGCGCTCGTAACCAGGCTTTGCACGGGATGCAAAGCCACGATCGGCTTCGCTGGCCCAGCGACGGGCCAGACGGACTGACTTGCAGTCACAGTGGCTCAAGCAATGCTGTACGGGTGTAGAGAGAGAGAGCGACACAGCGAACAGCTAGATTCTCTCGAATCACTCACTTCCCAACTCGCCGCCAAGCGCTCGGAGCTCTTCGTCTAAATGCCCAACCCGTCGCCGCCGAGACACCGCAGCCGCGGCGGCAGCGCGAGCGCGCTCGCGCAGCCCAAGCCCGTGCGCCCCGGCAGCAGCCGCATCCGCGCGTTCACGACCACCGGCAAGGCCGTGAGCAGCGTCGAGACCTTTGACGAGTCGGAGCCCAGCTCGTCCTTCTCAGGAACTCCAGCGCCAGTGACGTTCGACGGCCCCATCATGGGCGCTGGCGCCGCGGGCGGCAAGGTGCTGCTGGACGACGACCAGCTGCTGCGCCGCGCGCGCGCGCTGGACAACCAGATCGACTTTGACGCGCTCACGGACCGCTCGCAGGCCTCGTGGGTGCCCTGGAAGCGCAAGCTCGCGCTCAACAAGCACGACTTTGCGCTCTTCACACGCGACCACCAGGCGACGGACGATCAGGAAGCCCCGGTGACACGGCCGCGCGCGTTCACCCGACGCCACCACCGGTCTCCCCACGAGGTGATCGCGGTCGGCGAGGTGCGCTGCAGCGTGCAGGAGCTCGCGCACATCCTGCAGAGCTCGTCCGAGGCCGAGTACAACTCCGTGATGCACGCGCTCTTCAAGAATGAGTTCATCTACGGCTCGGTCGTGCACGTGGCTCAGGTGCCGCCATCGAGAACCACGACCACGGTCTTCTCGCGCATGAGCGAGGACTCGGAGTCGTCAATGGAGCGCCTGTGCGTCAAAACGAACGCGTTCACGCGCTCCAACATCTTCTTGAGGAACGAGCAGTGGTGCTTCCTCGAGTACCTCCGTCGCGACGTGAGCAAGGACGCGTTCACGCTCACGCTCAGCTCGCTGCTTGAGAGCGAGCTCACGGCGGGCAAGGTCAAGCAGCCCGGGCGCGTGACGCAGCTCCACAACCTGCTCGCGGGCTTCGCGGTCGAGAAGATCCCCGAGACCAACTACGTGCACGTGCTCTTCCACGGCGCCTTCAGCGGCGAGCACGCCGAGATCAAGGGCAACGCGTCGGCGGGCGTCACGCGGTCCCGCCTCATGAGCCTCGCCAAGGGCGTGCGCTGCCTGCCGGACCTGGTGCTGCGCCGCAGGTTCGGCGTCCAGCGGCTCGCGGACCGCACGGCCTTCGCCGCCACCAACGACCGCTGCACGTGCTGCACCAAGAGCCTGCACCTGCTCTCGAAGAAGAAGCGCTGCTACTTGTGCGGCTACTTTGTGTGCGATAAGGACTGGTCGCTGCAGCAGATGGAGACCCGCGGCGGCGACCCGACGCCCATCCGTGTCTGCGTGCGCTGCCTCGAGTCGGTTGAGTGCTGCGACTACAACGAGGTGACCTCGATGAGCATCGGTCGAGCCAGCATCCAGCGCGACCCCAAGCCGAGTCTCGGAAGCATCAATGGCAGTATCAGTAGCAGTAGTGGCAGTGGCAAAGCGCTGGCGACGTTCCTGCATGACGCGCTGCGCAACTCAACGGAGCAAAAGAAGCAGTCGGTCATGACGGTCATCAAGCACCTCGTGACGGAAGAGCACCGCCGGCTGAGCGACGAGGAGAACGACAACTCGTCCTGTCCTGTGATCCTGACCGAGGCCAGCGACGAGCACGAGTACATCTCGGCGCTCGACCAGTATTTCCCATTGCAGCCACTGCCGCTTAAGGACTGCGTGCTGGCGAACAGCGACAGCCGCGCGTATCCTCACATGGCCAGCGAGAGTCCGAGCACCATCGCGGTGGACTACCCCGTGCCGAAAAACGAGAAGCGCCGCGTGAGCGTCATTGAGCAAGGTAACTTGATGGCTATGACCAACGCTGACGAGCTCAACATCATCTGTACGCTGGCCGCGAGGGAGCTCGACTGCACCGTGAGCCTCGTGACGATTGTGGGTCAGGAAACCCAGCTCATCCTGGCGTCCAACGTGGACGCGTTCAAGATGGTGTCCATGCCGCGCAACCAGAGCTTCTGCCAGCACACGGTCATGGACTCCAAGCCGCTGCTCGTGCCGCACCCGGAAGCCGACATCCGCTTTGCGCACCTCGTGCCGCTCAAGCAGAACGACATCAAGTTCTACTGCGGCTTCCCGATCGTCGACAGCAGCACGAACGCCGTGCTGGGCACGGTCTGCTGCCTCGACACCAAGACGCACGACCTCACGCAGTCGCAGTACTCGAGCATGAAGCGCCTTGCGGACACGGCCTCGCGCGTCGTGCGTCTCAAGAGCCAGGAAAACGCGGCCGCTGCGGGCTGGACGCCTCCAGACCAGTCAGCGAGTTATTAAGTGGAGAGCCCACGCAAGACGATGTTGTTGTTGTTCGTTCGCACTTGTCTGGGCATCATCTGATACTCTGCGTAGTTGTTTGCTGCATGTCGGTTGGCGAAGGTGGCGCTGCCTACTCATTTGAGCGAGGTGTCGATGCTATCGATGTCCAGCTGGACGAGGACGGCACCGGGTCGCATGGCCCTGGGTGGAGCTACCGAGCACTCCCACATGATGTGCGCCGTGTCGCGCCAGCTCAGTGCTGCACAGTCTGGGTGAGGACAGCCGACGCAAGACGATGTGAATGGGACATGGTGAGTTGTATTATCGTTCTCTCTCATACACTTCATGCGGATGCTGCTTACCTTGGAACATACATCAAGAGCTCTAGGGCCACGGACGAAAAGCCTTGGTCTAAATGAAAAACTCTATGGCACGGCCGAGGCGACAAAGTCCGCCAGCAGCGTGTCCATCTTGTCGGCGCGACCCAGTCGTCCTCGAACAAGCTCTCGGTGTCGCCGCCGTTCGGGTCACGGCCTAGTAGAACCATCCGAGCGAGTTCATTTTGAGGTATGCCGCGAAGTGGTCCTGCCACTGCTTGTCAGCAGCGCCATTTTTCCTGTGCTTTGTCCACCACATCCATGTTTACACCCTCAGCGAGCAGGAGCCTCACAACGGCGTCAGCATTTCGATCTGCGGCGACGCTTAGTGCGGTCTCTCCTCGTCAATCATTTATGTCCAGGTCGGCGCCGTGAGCTGCGAGAACTTCGAGGACCTCGAGCGTCCCACGCTCTGCTGCGTGATGGAGCACCGTTCGGCGGGCGTAGTCTGTGGCGTTGATCTCCGCGCGATAGGCAAGCAGCAACGGGATCGTCCTCGCACATCGGTCGTTTGTCAAGTCGTGTTCAGGAGTGCGTTCATCAAGGCGGCGGACTACATTCCACGGGTCGAGGTCGCTCGCAACGACGACTGGAGCGCACCAGACAAGCGGAGCACATGCTCATCCTCACCCGTCTGCGCACGACGGAGACGCACCGCAACTTTGGGAAGAAGGAGGTCAAGCACAACAGCGAGTTCCTGTGTGGCTTCTCATCATGTGTCGAGGACCCGAACGGAGTTGATCGGCGTATCGCGGACATCC
>JAASFQ010000035.1:0-65976 GCA_023333845.1 Globisporangium polare | reverse complement strand
CAGCAGCAGATGCCGTCGGCGCTGCTGGCACAAGTCGTAGCGAGCGAGGCGCGCTCAAGATCCTCTACTGGGCGACCCAGGGGCCGGCCTGGAAGCAGCGATGGGACATCCAGAACGAGATGAGCGACCCGTGCGTGAACAATGTGAGCAGAGCGAGTCCTGGACATGCTGCCTGCGAAGCAAATGGGGCTCTAACTGTGCTGCTTGTATGCCTTCTATTGCTGCACACAGTGGTACGGAATCGTGTGCGATCGAGCAGGGCACATCAAGTCCATGTAAGCGATGTCACGGACCATTCTTGTTGCCTCCTTCCCGAGCTTGGCCTTACCGGTATGTGCATTTGGCGATCCAACCAGACGCCTGGCAGAAAACAACCTCGCGGGCTCGCTTCCATCCGAGTTTGCGCGCCCAGGTCTCCGATTTCTGAAAGAACTGTAAGAAGTCTCACAAGCTTGAGAGTTTCCAAGGTGATGCTAACCTGTTTGCACATTAAACAGCGACCTGAGCTCCAACTTCCTTACAGGCCCGGTTCCAGACACGCTGTCGCAGCTGCAAGGACTGCTGGTGCTGCGTCTCGACCGCAACTGGTTTATTGGCCTCGTCCCGGCGTCGCTGAGTCAGCTCACTCTTCTATTGCACCTGTAAGCTCGAGCAGCTCCGTTCGTGGACATGTGTTGGCTTCGTGACGCAATCTCACCCCACGCTATTGGACCTAATGTGTCGTCCATACAGGGAGATCCAGGGCAACCAGTTCGACACCATCGACGGCGAGATCCTGCCCGAGGAGGTCAAGGCGCTCGGTCGCAACGGCCGCTGCCACCTCATCGACCGCTGACAAATAAATGCTCACCTTCAATGCGAAATGTAGCCATCTTGGCAATCATTTGACATCCAAGTCACTAAATACACCTTTACTAACATGGCACTCTATCGAGGAAAATGACATCAATGGTCGCAAAACCACTGAAAATGCAAAAAGAGCTCCTCTTGCCATGGAGCGAACCGATCATTGCGCCATTCACCACCAGCCTCAGCGAACAGACAGTTGCAGGCAAGAATGAGCGAGCTGTACAAGGAGGCGGCGCAGCTGCTGGGCAAGCTCGAGAAGCGCCAGGGCGGGCTCAAGACGCTCGCGTACGCGGACAACGTGCAGCACAAGCGCAGCTCGTTCGCGCTCGTGTGCGAGACGCTGCGCTACAAGCCGCTGCTGCGCGAGCTGCTGGCCGCGGTGCCGCAGTTCAAGTTCCAGAAGAAGGTGCAGGGCTCCACGGCGCTGCTCTACGTCTCGCTCTACGACCTGCTCTTCGGCCGCGAGAAGATTCAGGGCGGCGGTCACCTCAAGAAGGAGCTCATGCAGTACCACAACGCGTTCAAGGCCGCGCTCGTGCGCATGAAGATCAAGGCCAAGGTGTCCACGAACGAAGGGCTGCTGCCCGAGGAGAACCGCAAGCGCGACCTGGAGCTGCCACGCTACGTGCGCATCAACGCGCTCACGATCACACCGGAGGAAACGCAGGCGTTCATCGACGAGTACAAGGCCGAGCGCGACGCCCACGTGAAGGACTTGCTCGTTTTGCCACATGGCACGGAGCTGCACGAGAACGCGCTGGCGACGGCGGGCAAGCTCGTGCTGCAGGACAAGGCGAGTTGCTTCCCAGCGTACATCCTGCACGGCGAGCACACGGACGCGCCTGGCTTTGAAGGCGACGTGATCGACGCCTGCGCGGCCCCAGGCAACAAGACGTGCCACGTCGCGATGCTGCTGCACCAGCAGCCGGAGAAATACAAGAAGAGCAAAGTGTTCGCGTTCGATCGATCGCCAAAGCGTTTGGAGTTGCTCAAGCGTCGCATGAAGATCGTGGGCGCCGAGGGCATCGTCGATCCGTGCTTGCAGAGTTTCCTGGAGATCGACGTGCACGAGGCCAAGTACGCGAACGTGCGCAGCATCCTGCTGGACCCGTCGTGCTCGGGCTCGGGCATGACGAACCGCCTGGACCACCTGCTGGATATCGCGAGTGGCCACGACGAGGCCCTGAACGAGAACGACGTCGAGGACGTCGAGGGAGAGATGACGGCGCGCGTGCAGTCGCTCGCGGACTTCCAGCTCGAGGCGCTGCTCAAGGCGTTCTCGTTCCCGCAGGTGCAGCGCATCACGTACTCAACGTGCTCTATCTTCCAGAAGGAGAACGAGGAGGTCGTGCTTGCGGCTCTTACCTCGAAGCAGAACCAGGCGGACCCGCGGCCGTTCGTGCTCAAGCCATGTCTGCAGACGTGGCCGCGACGAGGCATGGAGATCGAGGGGCTCACTGCGGAAGAAGCCAAGGCGCTCGTGCGCGCGAACGGGCTCGAGGACTCGACGAACGGCTTCTTCGTCGCGTACTTTGAGCGCAGCTCGACGCCAGTGAAGCGCGTTGTGACGGCCAGCAAGAGCAAGAGCAAGGCGACTAAGAAGGCCAACGCTAAGGAACAAGCTCAGCCTGAAGAGACCACTGCTGCTGAGAGTGAAGACGACAACGAAGAAGATGCTGAGGACAGCAGCGGCAAGAAGCGCAAGCAGCTCTCGGACGCGCAGAAGGAGAACCGCAAGCGCCGCAAGCGCGAGAAGCGCAAGCAGTCCAAGCACAAGAGCTCAGCAACTGATGATGCCACTCAATAGCTAGCAGTACCTCCATCAATAAATAACAGCAACCCACACCATCTTCATCATTATCGTATTCGAGGCAGGAGGTGTGGAGCATTGGGGTTGCTCTTGTCGCTGTGCTCGTCCTCGAAGATCGTGTGGAAGCGGCTCTGGAAGTACTCGACGTGGTGACGCGCCTTGTGCTGCTCGATCTCGGCCAGCTTGCGGTTGCTCTGCGTAGCCACGCGCTCGTAGGACAACTTAGCTGCGCGAGCGAGCGAGCGCTTGCCCTGGATCACGGCCTCGTTCTTGGCCACGGTCTCCTGCTTGCGCTTGAGCCACTCGACCGGGGACTCGAGCAGCTCCTTCGTTATCAGCTGCTGCTGTTGCCGCTTATCAGGAGACAAAGAAGAGGTGCTCCGCTTAGAGGGGGACTTGGGTCGCTGGGCCTGGTGCAGCAGACGCACCTGCCAGGACGCCGCCGAGCCAAACGCCTTGTTCGCTCGCCTTCTGGGCTGGTGGGAGATGTCCTGAGGACCTCCACTAACCGACCTCTGAGCGTAATCGCGCATGACCCCACGGTGCTTGTACGTTAAGGCCTCGCCACTCTCCAAAACAAAGTGGTTGAGCGACAGGAAGACGCTCGAGCAGTTGAGCAGCAGGCGCTTGGCCTCGTCACTGTCCTCTTGGGACTCATCGGAGCGATTTGACGCCGTCCCGATGGCTCGGGGTAGCATTGTGGAGGGCCTCGACTGGAGCGTGAAGCGCCACTTGGCCAGCATCAACACATTCTCGTTCGTCTCGAGCGTGAACTCGCGCGTGGCGCGGTCGTCCCCGTAGTACTCGGTCGAGGGCACCGTGGCCCTGATCGCGATCAGCCGGAACGTGTCGTAGACTCGCTGGTGCTGAGGCTTCTGTGGGGACGCTTGTAATGGGAGCGCGTAGCTAAGCGCCGAGCCCTGCAGGTTCTCCTTGTTGCCCTGGGACGACGAGTCGGAGCCACTCGGGCCCAGAGCAGCCTCGTCGGCGTCCTCGATGGACCCAGCGCAGCCCAAGTAGTAGTGCGTCTCACTGAGCAAGTGGCTCACGTCCAACTCGCTCTCAATGTCCCCACTACCACCACCATTGCCTTTCTCGATCAGAGCTGGGTCGACCCGGAGCCAGAACTCGTCGTCCTCCGTGACCGCGTTGTGCCGACTCGGATTTCTGAAATCCGCGATCGTGAACATCATGTGCGGCCCCGCAGACAAGCTCGTGGCCTGGCAGCTGCGGCCATTTGGCCCCACGCTCAGCGGCAGGTTGCACGCCTGCGAGATGAAGCAGATGCGGTCGCCAAAGTGGATCGGTGTGCGCTTGCTCGTGTTGCTCTCGTCCAGGCCAATGGTCCTATTGGTATTGGTAGAGTTCATTAGTCCAACCTCAGCGCGACGAGTAAAACACAGCCCAGCTATCGTCACTATTGACCAGCTTCAGTACTCACATGGGCCCATGTCTGCGGCGCGCGTCCTGCTCGCTGGCGTCTTTCTTAAAGTCCAGGAACGCAAAGTGCGCGTTCTTGACGCCCAAGAGCTCTTGACCGTTTGGCACCGAATATGACGACGAATGGACCACCTGCGCGCTCTTCCGGAGCCTGAGCAGCGCGTTCTTGCCCTTGATCACCGCCAAAGTCGGTGCGAAGAGCGCCTTGGTCGGCTCGCTCTCAGGCGCAGTGGGCGGTGGTAAAGAGGACTTCGACTGGGACTGCGCGAGCTGCGCCATCTTGCGCGTGGACTTGGTGAGCGCCTTGCGACGGTCGTGCTGGCGCAGCGTCTCCACCTGCGTGCTCTTGCTGTTCACGTACTGGAGGAACGTCGCGGCGGAGACGCTGTCGGTCACGGTCGAGCCATGGCGGGCGTCGTTGTGGCCCGGAAAGAGCTCTCCTGGGCTAAAATTGCTGGAGACTGCATCGGCTGCGTCAGTGGAGCTGGAGGTTGCGGCCAGGACGCCCCGTTTGCGCAGGTTCTTGCGCATGGCGCTGGCGTCGCTCTGCACGCCCGAGCTGCTCTTCGCCGCTACGTCAGCGTGTCGCCGGGCCTCGTACACGAGCTTCATCGTCGGGATTCCTGGGAGAGTGTTATCATTCCTGCTGCTGTTGACACCGCTCTTCGCGTTGTGGTGCTTGTGCTTGTGTTGCTGAGGCGGTGGACTCGGCTGCTGGTGCTGCTGCTGGTCCTCTGTGAGCACGTTCACGAGGCTCTGGCCCGCGCGCACCTGCACCACGCGCTCGTGGCTCTGCTCGATGAGCCCATGGATGAAGTGCTTCTGCGCGCCCGTGGCCATGGCTGAAACAACTCGCGCGTGAGACCATCAGTATCAGGCGCATCCATGCGCAGCCAAACACAAGCCATTGCGAGTGCTCGCTCTTATCCCAAAAGAGGTCTTTTGGACCAGGAATAGCTTTACGATGCGTGTCAAAGTCGAACGGACAGACACCGTTGACAAGCATGGCGACTGACGACCACAACAGCAAGACACAACGACAAACAAAGCCAGGACGACGGGCGACTGGTCAAGCTGTCTGTGAGCAGCTCTTCGATGTGTGCCCATGCAGTTGAAAAGGGCCGCCAGCACAAACTCAAGCCAAAGAGATGGAACAAAGACCCAGATGGAAGGAGGCGAAGAAAGATCTCACACAAGCGCACATGGGCAAACTCATTCTGATAAGAAGAATGGGAAAAGAACTCTGTTTCAAAAGAATACATACATGTGCTTACTGAGTGGATTGGTGGGGTGGGCTGCGGTGGGAAAAAATGTCAGCGGCGGATGCCACACAGCTTAGACCGATCCTTCCACAACGCCGGCGGCCTCGGTCTTCTCCTCGGCGTCCTCAGCGGTCTCCTCCTCCTCCTCGGAGTCGTCGTCGCTCGACGACTCGTTCTCGTCGGCTTCCTCATCCTGCTCGTCCGAGGCGGCCTGCTCCTCCTCCTCGGCGGCTTCAATGTCGAGCACCGACTTTGGGGACTTGGTGCTCTTGCGACTCTTGGCGACCGCCACGCCGGCGACACCGACCATGACCACGGCGGCACCGATGGCACCGGCAAGGAACGCTGGCTTGGAGCCGTTCTCCTTGAGCCACTCGGTGGCCTGCTGGGCGTACGTCTCCGACTTGGGGGTCTCCTGCGCGAGGGCCACCGTCTTGGTCTCCGTGGCGGCGGCGCCGGCGTCAGCTGCCACGCCGGTCTCCTTCTTCTGGACAACAGCCTCCTTGATGATGTCGAGCTCGACCTTGCCGTTCACAACACGGAGGTGGAGCTTCTTGGCGCCCACCGGGAGGTCGATCGACTCGTCGAGCACCTGGTCGTCCTCGAGGTCGACGGACTGCTCAAAGTCCTCCGAGTCGTCAAAGTCCACCTCGATGGAGCCGTCCTCCATGCTCCCGTCGACGTCGAGCTCGTCGCCCGAGTCGAGGCTGGCCGACGAGTCGATGTCGAGCAGGCCGGCGCCTTCGATGTCAATGTCGTTGGAGCCCGAGCCGTCGAGGTCGACGTCGCCCGAGCCGTCGATGTCAATGTCGGCGTCGTCCTCGGTGTCGAAGCTGTCGCTGCTGTCGTCGTCGTCCGTGGGGGCGGCCGTCGTCGGCGCGGGGGTCTCGGGCGCCTTGGCGTGGTGGCCCTTGTGGTGGTGGTGCACGGCGCGGTGGTGCTTGTGGTGGTGGTGCACCACCTGCTGCTGGTTGTCGGCCGTCTGCTCGGCGCTGGCGAGCGCGAGCGTCGTGGCGAGCACCGCGAGCGCGAGGGTCTTGCGCACGTGAACCATCTTGTCAGTCAGTTGCTGTCGGAGAGAGAAGAGATTGGCGACGGTGGTGAGCTCCCGAGTGCAGAATCCGCAATGAAGCAGCAGGGCAAACTCAAAAGCCAAAGGCGCTTTTGGAACTGGTTCTTTCCGATTGGAGATAATCCAGGCGGATAAAACCTTGGGACTTGAGGTTTTAGAGCCGGAAACCCTCTCGGATCCGATAAATCAGGCTGGGTGAGCTTTCTTTCCGCGACGACGCGCCTGGTTTGTCTTTTGACCAAAAAGGGAGAAGAAAAATCAGACGGTTGATTATACTCTTGTCACGCGTATGAGCGGTTGTAGAGTATTGCGGGTGATATACAGAGGTGATTGCACTCCTGTAGCACACGAACTTCGGCTACAGACTACAATCGCTTATAAAGAGGCTCTGAACGTGTCACAGAAATGAACCCAGGCGTTGTCTTGTGAAAGAGAGCTTCGCAGCTGGCCTGTCATTTTGGCTTGATCCGACGCTCTCCAAAGTCCATACGATCCTTCCGCCGCCGCCACCGCCGCCGCCACCACAGCCACCAACGACGATGATGATTTATGCGCACCACACAAAGCTGTTGCCCCATACAAACGATACACCCCAGACCAATCGCACTCGCACTGACTGACCCGACTCTCGGGAAATGCAAACCGAGCTCGCGACATCTGCACGATGGGATTATAAAGAGCGCTCGGGATCCGATACATCTTCCAGGAGTGCGCGCGTCGCAGAAAATGAGGCTCCACCCAAATCTCGGAAAATCCAACTTTCAACATGTGGCCCACACTACATATCGAGCTACTGGATGTATCCGAAAAAGTACGAAGTCACCCACGCACGATGCAAATCAAAAGAGCTCGCGCTTTCCATCGCCAGCATCACGAACGAAACAGTATCGGGGGAAATGGCAACGAAGGTGTTCGGCGTGGGCGTGGACATCGCGCACATCCCGCGCTTCGCCGACTGCTTCGCGAGGCATGGCGAGCGCTTTCTGCGAAGGGCGTTCCACCCGAGCGAGGTCGCAGAGTTCCGCAGCAAGCCCGCGGCTGCGCAGCCTGGGTTCCTCGCGTCCAGGTGCGCAATTGCTTGTGATAGTCGCTGTCAGTCTGTTGATCAGAGCTGTATCGCTGAGCGAGTGTGTCTCTGCTCTCTGCAGATGGGCCGTGAAGGAGGCGACATACAAAGCATTCCAGCGGTATCGCGTGCTCTTCCCGGAGATCCGACTCGTGAAGCAGTCGCCCAGTGACAACGATTCCGCATCTGCTACTGATGCAAAGATATTCACGCCTGTGCAGACCAAGTTGTCAGTTGCTGAGTCTTCACAGGCGCTGCGCTTGGAGTTCTATGGCGAGACACTGGCGCTTGCAGAGCAGCTCAGTCTAGTGGTACGTGTTGAGTTCTCGCGTGTACTAACTGTGCATGAGCTGTTACTGAGGCTGGCTGTGCATGCGTTCGTTCGCTCGCTCGGTCGTGGTGCAGGATCCGCACGTGTCGATCTCTCACGACAAAGACTACGCCATCGCGTACGTCGTGCTTCAGCAGAAGGCGTGATTAGCTTTGGCGCGGGCGTTCGACATTCAGGGAACGTTTTCTGGACGCTATTTAAATTTAAACAGACAATGCCTGGACGAACATCGTGGGTGGATGGTAATTGTGTTGTGGCATTTCATGTTTCTTCTGCAGACTTCTTGCACATGCACATCGCTCGCTACCTCGCAGCGGCTTCGGCTTGACTCACTCTGTCTCTATCATCACTAGGCTGGCGCCCAGACGAGCTCCTGGTCTAAAAGGACTCCTTGCGTGGCCGTCTGCCGCTGCGCTCTCCATAGATATCTCGGATCAGACGCGTGACACGCTCGACCGCCGAGAGCGAGAAGACGCGCGCCGCGAAGGTGTCGCGGTCCTGCGCGATCGCCTTCCACTTGGCCTGCGAGTACAGGTCTGTGACGCGCTGGAACTCGTCGACGTGGTCCTCGGCGTCCACGACGTGGACGCCTCGCTCGCGCAGCCAAAACACAAACGCGTTCGGCTCGCGCTCCGTCACGGCGCGCGTGTACCGCGCCAGGTCGTGGGCGATCGTGCCTTCCCACTCCATGTGCTCGCCGATGCGGTTCAAAAAGTCCAGGCGCTCGGGCGTCAGCACTTCACTGGCGAGCGTCAACGAGTCGATCAACAACAGCATCGTCGCCTGCCAGCGCTTGGCCTGGACCGTCATGTGCGCGAGGAACTCGTCGCTGAGCTCGCCCGGTGCTGTGACACCGAGGGAGACGTCCTTCGCCTGGCTCAGCTCGTAGCTCTTGACGATCGAGCTCAGTAATCGCCACTCCTCCGTCACGAGACGCTCACGCAGGAGCGTGTGAGGCACTTCTTGCTCAATGTGGTAGTGGAAGACCTGCCAGAGCGCCAGGAAGAGCGGCAGGCCCGTGCACAAAACCTCGTCGGACGCCGGCACGTCGGCGAGGATGCTGCGGCAGCGCTTCACGTCCATCTCGCGGATGTCGCCACATTCCAAAATCTTGCGCATGAACTCGCTCACGGGCTGCGAGCGCACCTCCATGAGCCGGTACGCGAGAATGTTGATCAGGATCGAGAGCAGTTGCAGCTTATTCTGCAGCGCCAGGTTCGCGCGCGACTTGAGCTCCTCGCGCTCCTCACCGTCGTCCGAGATCACGATCGAGCGCATGGACGCCAGGAACATGAACATCTTCTCGAGCTGGTTGTACCCCTTGTCACCCAAAAGCTGGCGCTGGATGCTCGTCAGCGTCAACGTTGCGCTCGCGGCTTCCCCGCTGGCCTTTGGCGGCGCCATGATCGCGATGTACTGCGGATGCTTGTTGATCGACTCGAACGCGATGTTGAGGCTGATTGCTCCTTCCAAATGCGGCACGGGGATCTCGACGTAGAACATCGACGGCAGCGTCACGGGCACGGGCGAGATCGGCGGCGAGTTGCTCTGGATCTCCGAGTACACGGCGTGCGCATGGAGGTACTCCTTCGCAGTCTCAATGTTAATACTCTTTCTTCCCAGCATGTACGTGCAGAGCTCCGAGACAAGCTCGCTCGGCGCGCCGGCAGCGACGGCGATGTTGCGCGCATGGAGAGCCATGTGGCCCTTCTGGATGCCCGTGATGGCGATCGCACGGATCGCCGCAAAGTTCTGCGCCAGGCCGACACTGAGAATGATGCTGCTGAGCGCCCTTGCACTCGGCTGCTGCAGGATCGCGTGCGTGGCTGTGTAACCAGGATGTGTTTGCAGTGCACCACCCTTTGACCCCACTGCGATGGGAAACTCCAATCGACCGCGAAGCACTCGGACGCCATCAGAAGTCGTCGTGATCTCGTACTGAGACAACGACGTGTACTGGCCGTACCGACTCGCGTAGCAGTGCGCTGCAGCCTCGATGGCACGGAAATCTTGACCCGTGGCGAGCGCGACTGAGTCGATGCCGTTCATGACCCCCTTGTTGTTCGTCACGGCGCGGTACGGGTCGATCGCGGCAAAGTTGTACGCCTCGACGATGCGCTGCGCGACATCTTCTCCATCCACGCCTTTCCAGCCGAGCTTCTTCACTGGGATCTCAAAAGTGGAGCGCGTGCGGCGCTGCATGCACAGGTTCGTGAGGATACGTAGCCCGCATTGACTCTTCGTGATGCGACAGACTTCGTCCGAGAGCCCCTCGGCGACAGTGTTGACGATGTTGGCGCCCATGGCTTCGCACACATCGACGTCGATGTGGACCACGAGGTACTGGACGCTCGACGCGGACGCCTGGATGACAACCTCGTCGTCGCATGGGACGTACCAGTGCTTCTCCTCATCCCTGTGCGAGAATCTGGATCGCGACGCCTCACTCACGATGCGGCAGTAGATATCCAATGCGCCGCCGCCGCGTTTCTTCATATTCGGACACAGCGTCGTGTTCGCGATCGCTAACAGGCGCTCACGGTGTGTAGCGATGGCCTTGACCGCAGCTTCGATGTCGGGTGTGTCGACGAGCTGGATCTGCGACGTCATGATGTTGCCAGAGGTGGCCGTGCGGAAGCCTCCGCCGAACGAGGCGACGAGCTTCGCCGCACTGGACGCAGCAGCTACTACAGATGGCTCTTCGACTGCCATGGGGACGGACAGACTCTTGCCGTCGATCACAAAATTGAGCCCCAGCCTGAGAGACACACAGACCACAACACGCAAAGTCAGCACGCGCTCAAAACGTATCGCAAACAAGGCGAAACAGCCACTCACCCGAGCGGAATGCCGATAACGCCGATGCAGTTCTCGATCATGAGGTTCGCTGTGCGCAACGGTAGCTCGCCCAGCTTCGCCACGGGGTCGACGGATTCGATCAGCGCGTCGTGCGCGTCGCTCTGCTTAAGGCGGCCGATGCGAGGATACATGAGCGAGAGCACGTCGAAGCGCTCTCGCAGTGTCTTGTTGTAGAATCCCGACCAGATGGACGGCTGCGACGAGTTGACTGGCGCTGCTGTCTTGGTACCGGCCGACGCGGCCCAGGACTCACCGTCGTGCGCGCTCGGCTGCAATGGGTCGAACTTCTTGCGCTCCAAGAGACTACTGCTGCTGCCGCCGCTATCGCTCTGCGTGGCGGCAAGCAGCAGACACTCCTTGATCTCGTCCGCAATCGCGCCGATCTCTTCAACCGTGCTCAGTGCATTCGCGTGGTGTCCGTTCGTCATACTCGTTATCGCCTTCACCTGGCTTTGCGCAGCCTTCAGCAGCGATCGGACGTTGAAGAGCGCATCTTCGAGCGCATTCTGGAAATCGCACGGGTCTGTTTTCATCGATGCAGACGTGCCGTTCCAGCCAAGAGCGACGCCATTCGTGCTGCCGAGATGCACGCTCCCATTCTTGAGCAGCTCCATGTTGTCCACGGCCGCCGTCGGTGCGAGTGCTGTCGCCATGCTCGTGTGCCTTCACTCTCGTCGCTCGAATTTAACAATGAGCACTTCGTCTCCTGCAAGCCGGTGGGTTCCGGTTGTTCAGCGGTGGGCTGAAGGTTGGCTGCTTGGCGTGATGACACCTCGGATGACGCGGCGCACACTCACGATCTGCTTTCTTCTATACTTTCGCCGTTCCTGGACCGCTTCCTCGTTCTGCTGCGCAGGGCGTTCTGCGCTGCTGCTGCTGCTTCTTCGCCACCGGATCTCTCTTGGCTCTTCTTGGACGAGAGCGCGATGCAGCAGTTGAAGCTGCTGCGAATGGCGGAATGAGGAAACGCTCCGGTGCGAATGCGCTGCTTTGGCTGCCGCTCGTGATGGATGCGGGCAAAATGGCGGAAGTTTCGCTCGTGGCCGACCAATCTCACGTCAACATTCATGCGTCACTCCTCCTCGTGGGTTTTTTCGGCGCTAAAAATAAGCGGCGGACGGCTCCGGTTGCGTGGGCCAGGCTGGTCAAAGCTGGCTAAACACAGTGCTGAATTGGCCACCTTGCTACCACAGAGCAGTACTTCCTTACACCTTTTTTTGATTCGCCAGGTGTGAGCACGAGTTGTACTGATATAGGTTGAGCTTCAGCCAAGCCTCTCCAAGTCAACAACGTGCGGTGGCGGATGTTCCTACTGACTGTCACAGTTTATCGAGTATGTCAGGAGTTGTGTGCGAGGAATATTTGTCGAAAAGGTGTTAACCATCAGCGAATTCAGTATCTTGTATCCGGACATCCATTACAGGGTTCAATAAATGAAGTCGCAATAAGGTGGAGTTGGCCATCTCAACTGTCCGAGCATCTTGCTGGTATTCACCAATGCAGGACTGCCTCAGAGCACAGGCTGAAGCTTCTTCCAATAGTACGTTAACTTTTCGATACGACAACCGTACCCATTGACGACTGCCTGGAGCTTTGCTTTGCAACCTTGATTATTAACAGTGGCGAGCGAGCAACCATATACTACTCAAATATCGATTTGCTCATGTATTGCGTGCATATCCTGGTCGAGTCGGACCTTTTCAGCAATCCTCGACATTATGAAGAAGAGGAGGGAGTATCGAGCTCTTCTACAAACTGTGTGGGATGGGCACTGTGCATAGATACATCTATGCATGCGAAACAAACTTGACGCCGAATTCGCTCAATCTGGTGTGCTCCTGGTCTCCTCCTCCTTTGCGTTTGGCTCGAACCTCATGACAATTGCAAGGCGATGCTTTTCTCTATGATCTGAATGAAAAGAGGTCGATCATGGTAAGGACTTGTGGGGGATCCCGGAACCGCGCTCCTCCTCCACCCACCAACATCCAACATTGCGAGCTGTCGTCACCATCGCAATCCCATACCATGCCGGGGCCAGGATTGCCAAAACGGGGTGCACTTTTGAACACCACCCGAACCGTTTCAAACATGGCTACATAGTGAACTGGATACTTTCTGCTTCTTTGCTTGTCAAAGTCGAGAAGCTGGAAGAAGAATAGCGAGAGTGGACATACAATTACAAGCCCGCCCTCAAGCACAACCGCGGTTCGTTCGATACAGCAACCCGCCTTCCTTCTCACCTCTTTCGATTATCTCGGAAGTACGGTTACAATGTCAATCGAGCAGCTCTTCGTCTTCCTCCCACTCGTTCTCTCCGTAATCGAACGACTCCTCTGCGGCTGCGACGTTCTTCTGCTGCTGCCGTGCTGACTTCTTCGGGCTCCTTGAACTTTCGGACCTGGCAGCGGTTTCTGCTTCTGCGTCCGCTGTTTCAGATATGGTCGAAACTGGTTCGTCAGGATCCCCGTCAACCGACTCGTCTCGGACTGTGAGCTGTTCCTGAGGCATTGGCAGCGAGGACTTGGCAGTCTGTGCTCGAGCGGTGTCGCTGGCGCTCTGCTCGCCCTCGTCCGCCATGCCTGGGAGGTCGAGAGACTCGTAGCTCTCCTCTCCTCTGCTCGTCGAACTCCCAGCCCGCATCCCAGACTTTTCGGAGAGAACGCCAGCGACTGCGCTTGTTCCATCCAGGCCGTACCCACTCGAATACTCCACTGCATCGCACAGCTTCTTCGCCAGCAGCACAGCCAGTTCTTCTTCAAGTGCCTCGTTGTCTTCGTGGTCGTCGTGTCCCGCCTTCCAGCACAGCGCTCGCCAGTAGTTGGGCAGTTCCAGCGTGTTGTCGCAGGTCTACACGGAAGAAACCCTCGAGATCAGTCCTCGAAAGCACACAGACCAGTCCTCACAACGCCAACTCAAGCTACTCACATGTGACTGGGGAAGCATCAGCAGGATCTTCTGGTTCTCCGCGGGAGTCAGCACTGCGAACGGCATCTCAATGCGGAGAAACTACAGTGACAAATAGCAACAAATGAGGATCATTGGATATGAGAGAACACCCCATGCAACTCTGACAAGTAGACACTCACCTCAGTGCCAGGAAGAGGCAATGTGTCCACTCCGGTGACAAACTTGACGAACTTCCGCTTCATTTGGGGCTCAAACGCGTTCACCTGTCTCCAGAATACCCGCCGCAGAGGGAGGCACTTCACAAAGTCCGGATCCAGCGCCACGCGGAAGATCTCGTCAATGTTGAAGTCCGAATCCTGAGCCAGCGCACCTCCTTCCACTTTCCCACAGATGACCTCGGCGAGGTCGGCAGCTCCGATGCCCGCTGATCCCAGCTCGTCTTGGGAGAACACGCTGCGAAAACCTGTCCGAAGCTCTAGTGACTGCCAGCAGATGCTTGATCTCGCACCAAACTTCTCGTCAACGGCTTGCAAAATGTACTCGTCCACACTCAAGGACGAGTCGCCGCTTTCGAGCTCCAGGAACGCGGCAAAGTCTGCACGTGGCATCTTCTTCATCTGGATCAGCGAGTCGAACAATGTCGAGTCCAGGGATTTCACATCCTCCAGTGTTACGCGGTACTTTTCGTCCAACAGCAA
This sequence comes from Globisporangium polare, assembly GCA_023333845.1. Lineage (NCBI taxonomy): Eukaryota > Oomycota > Peronosporomycetes > Pythiales > Pythiaceae > Globisporangium > Globisporangium polare. The sequence goes on along the minus strand of JAASFQ010000035.1, from coordinate 51,682 downwards.
CGAGAAGAGCAGCGGATGCAGCTGCAGGTCGATCTTCGAGTAGTGCGACACAGCGGTCGCCAAGTACCAGCCATAGAAGCGCAGCGATTTTCGGTTCTCTGGCGTGTCTTGAGTCTGAGAGCTGAGCCAGAAGCTCTCAGACGCCTTCACGTACTCGAAGAACGCTTGTCGCGGCTGCCGAACCTTGAGTTCAGAGACTGGAAACGAATGCACTGACACTCCGCGGTCGAGGAGCACGGTGTCCTGGTCGACGATCTTGTTCACGATCCGGCTCACAGTTTCGGCATCATCCGATCGCCACGATACCTCGTACCCAGGCTGAAGACTGTGAGCAAAACCAGCCACTATGAACTTGTTCCCGTTTGCTTCCACGGATGCGTTCCCGTGGAAAGACAGGTCGATTGCCACGTCCTTCCACTTTGCAGTTATTTCGCTGGACACCAGCGTGATCCACTCTTTCAACGGGCCTCTCCCTTCTCCTTCCTCGACACGCTTCCCGTCCACGACCTTCTCACCAAACGCGGACTGGAAGAACGGGTACAGAACGAACTGGGACTCGGGAGCTGAAGTTGCAAACACCTTGGGCCAGAGAGCGGTGATGCTTGATTCCAGTACATTGCCACGCTCACAAACCACGGTCAGCTTGGGGAAAGCAGTCGAGTCCTTCTCGCTCTCGGAATCTTTCAGCGCGCTGCTGCTTCCGACGTTTGCTGCGAGCAAGAGCGCCTTGCACGTCGGGTCCATCAGGAAAGCCAGCACACCGAGATCTGGGGAGATCGACCCAAACACTTGCGCTATCCGTTGCCAGCTTGACGACAGCTTCTCTCGAGACAGGTTGACAAGGTACGGGTAGAACACTTTGACCAGGCTGCTTACGCCCGACGACGTGCGGGTTGACTTGTCCTCAGGATCCGTCAAGCCGATCGAGTGTATCAGCTTCAGGAGCCCCACTGCGGTTCTTAGATGCGCCCAAGTCGTCTTATGGATGCCGATGAACGTGCCTTCTGTCAGTTCGATCGCCTCTTCAATCTCGATCTCAGAAATCAGCGAGTTTCCGCGCTCGAATGCGAGCTGAATCTGACTCGCCAGATAACCGTAGACGTTGTCTGCAATGCAGAGACACTCGTGCCAAAGGCAGCTGCTAAGTCGAGCATCCTTTGCCACTGGAGTTTGCAGCAGCTCTTCTGTTTGCGTGGTCGAAGGCGAGAACTGGAACTGCGCGAGCACGGAGTAGAACGAGCTTGTCAGCGCTGTGTCAAGCGGCTCTTGACGCGAAAGCGCAGTCGCGATTTCACTGTCACCGTTCCAAGAAGCGCACTCTTCAAGCTGAGCAGCCTGGATCCCGATTGCTTCCAACTCCTCGGCTTCAGCCAATCTCCTCAGCTCATCCAGTAGATGTTCGTTTCTCTTCTCCGACTCGAGCTTCTCAGAGCCTGGAGCAATAGGAGAACTGTCTGAGTCGATCTGCTCTGCGTCGTCAAGCGCGAGGCTTTGATTGTCTTCATCAGGAGATGTTGGCGGCTCTTCTTCAGTGCTATCTGGCTCACTGACTTCTGGAGCTGCTGCTTTCTCCACATCATCAACCACAGCTTCGCTTGACGATGTGATTGCAGCTGCAGCTTCCTCTGTCACATCGTGGCAGTCTTGATTCTCTTCCTCTCTCTTCTCACCAGCATCGTCTTCAAAACTGTTGTCGTACTCCGAGGCCGAGGATTCATTTTCTCTACTTGTCACCACAGTCAAAGCGTCAGGCTCGTCACTCGCAGGCTCCGAAAATATACTCTGAGTTGGGTTCTTCCAGTCGCTGAGACTCTCGTCCAAGATGCTCACAAGCTCTTCTGCTGATGACGGGTCGACTCCATGCCCTTTCGTGATAGGAGACTTGATCTCGCTCTCGACTTGGTCACTATCGTGTTCGTCCTCTTGCTCTTCCTCATCGTAACCCGGCTCGTTCTGCTCGGACGCCGACTCGCCGCTTTGCTCGTCCTCAGCAGTATTTTGTACCATCACGTCCGCACTCTCTTCCTCATGCGAGATATCAGTAGCTTTCTCTGCGAAGGAGCTCGGTTCTTGATCCTGAGGCTCTTGAGTAGGACTCTCGGGTTCGTACGCATCTGCATTGTTCGAGTCGATATCCTCACGCTTCTCGAATCCATGATCCACAGGTTCGTGGACAGGCTTCCTCGCTGGAGCGAGCTCCACCATCTCCGTGATGATTGCTTGCGCTGCCAACACACGACCGAGCTTCTGACTCGTTCGAATGAGGAGCGGATTCTGCTGCGTGAAGCACTCGAGATGCACGCCTCGCGCCTCGAGCTCAGGCTGCGCGAAGTCCAAGTCCTGATGCATCTTCATGAAGTAGTTGCGATCGCGCCACAGGAAAGGAGGAGGTTTCCTGTTTTTAAGCAATACGACACCGGCATCAGTTTTCTGAACTACCCAGCAACATTGAACTCCTCACGTCACTCACTCAGCCTTGGCACCAGCCTCTAGCATCCACTCCACCATCGCCTCGACGCACTGGATGCCCGCGAGCTGGAGGTCTTCGGCGAGCTTCTGCGCCATCTTTGTGGCTTCGCGAGCGTTTGTCATCGGACCAGAGTTCCCAGATCGACTTGCAGGAGTCGGCGCAAGAGCCATGCCAGCCTTCGCGCGCATTCGTTGAAAGCCGTGACTGGATGAAGACGGAGGGTCAGACGGACGGGATGGCTGGAAGAGCGCCTCCTGCACGGGTGTACACAGAATGAGAGCGTTCAGCTGGTACAGTAGATTCTCGCGCGTGTCGATCGCTTTCAGCGCCTTGATCCGCAGCTTCTCTTCTTTGCTCGAGTGGAGCTTTGCTTCCTACAAAAGATCAACGTGTTAATGAAGGTCGAGCAGGCTTTGCGAATTATGTGTGCACCTACCAGCGTTGGCTCAGGAAAGAAATCCAGCGGCATCAGCCGTCCATGGGTCGACTGCTTAGATTCTTTCGTCTTGCGCTTGATCTCGCTGTTGCCTACATCGAGCGAACCACAGCAAGCAACATCAGCATCCATATTTCCAGCAATCTCGTCTGCACGCATCCTTACCATACTGAAGTCGCTCGTCGCGGATCTTCTTCTCCTTCTTGTGCTGCGCAACGGCAGCTGCTGGCGGAGGTGGCTTTGGCACATTGTCTGTAATGCGCTCTGGACGCGGCAGTTTGTTGGAGTTGACTGGCGTCTCGTAGAAGAAGCGGTCGTTCCAACCGCTTTCTCGCTGCTGCAGCTGCTGCTCAGTCGGAGACGGCAGTTGCTGGAGACGATGGCCACGCGGCGGGTGTGTCGATGTGTGTCTTCGCTTCTTCATGCCACCGCCACTACCCAGCGCTTCTTGCTGCTGAAGTAGCTTCTTTGCGAGTTTCTCACGACTTGGAGTGGTCATCGACCCAGCTCTTCAGCAAACGTTGAGCGCCTGCCGCATGGAGTGACTGAAGAGATGCCTGGCAGAACAACACCACAGCCCGAAATAGGCAGATCAACCTCAGCAAAGCACACAAGAGAAACGCAAACATGATTACCGTTTCGTCCATTGGTTTCTCTGTGATATTGAGTGCTCTGTGAAGAGAACAACCCCAATGCAACGTTGCATCGCACATCACTGGCACTTGCCTGCTTTCAAAAATTGATCACCGCTGGCTTCAGAGCCTGTCATGTGATTATGCCTGGCTGGCTTTACTGCGCTTCAGGTTCGCCTTCAGGGTTTTCTTGCACTGGACGATCGAGTCGATCTCGGCGTTTATTGCATCCACTTCAGCTGCGTCGCCCTTTGCCTTCTTCAGCTCTCGGCGGAGTTTGATCTCGCGTTCACGCAGCGATACGAGCAGCGACTGCTCCGACGTGGCGTGATGGCTCATGTACTGGAGCATGTCGTCGCCCGCCGTGACTTGAGGATGCGAGGACGCCAGGTCCGACATTTCTATTAGGACAGAGTCATGTCAGCCACACAGTTAGACAAGTCCACGCAACAGAGGATCAATGGATATGCCGGACCGTGGAAATTGGAGCCACCGACGTACAGCCCGCCCGTGCAGAGCAGCACGAGCCAGAGCCCCGTGCTGTGATAGAGCCGCAGAGACAGGAAGTGCGTCCGCAGCTTAGTCTTCCACTGCTTCACGACTGACCCCTGCTGGTTCGAGCACGGCTCGCACTGCGGGTAGAACCGAAAGCCCACCTTGTGGCCAATGATGCGGCGAAAGATGTTCTCGTTCATGCGCTGCGCGACACTGCTCACACATACAAGGAGACAATGGGAGTCAGAGCCACAACCCCATCAGATCCGATATGTTAGCTACCACTTCACTTACAGCTTTGGGGGCATGTGGTCGGCGTGGTACTTGACACCTTGCTTGACCCCGCACGTGTGGCAACCATATAGACGGCCGAACTCCTGGATGATGCCACGCTCGATGGGCGTCGCGTACTCGACGGTCGCCGGCAGCGATGCCTTCTTTAGGTGGAACGCACCCAGATTCGAAAAGTTGCTCGGCGCGATCGCGTTCATGCGGCCGCCGAGCATCTTGAAGCAGAGCACGCCCATGAGCATGTAAATGGGGTACGGCGCGTCTTGGAACTCCTCGATGCGGGCTGTGAGCTTCTGGTGTGCGTTGGCGGCAAAGCCAGGGCCCTTCGCTGTGGACGACGCAGACCCGAACGGCCAGAGCTTCGCGAGCTTACTCTCTGCATCTCGGCTCCTCTGCAGCACCGCGTCTTCATAGATCTCGCGTGGCAGCGACGCAAAGTGCAGCGCTACAGCGGACGACGCTGCGACCGCAACACCACCGACAAGTTGCGGCAGCAGCGGCGTCGCGGCGCCAATGCGCAGCGTCTTTTGCGCCGCCTGCGCCGCGGACACGCCCGCCCAGAAGAGCACGCCGCCCGTGGATGCGTCAACGACATGCGAGCCCAGCGCCTCGTACACTGCCACGGACTTGTCGCCCAGGAACTGCTGCTGCAGCGCGCGCTTGGCGTCGTCTACGAGCTCTCGCCACGCCTCCATTTTGAAAACCGGAGATTTCGCTGTGAGAAAAACATGAAAAGTGTTTCCGCGCAACTTTTTGCTGATGTTATGTTGCTGTTGGGCAGCATCAGAGAGAAGTTGAAGTGCCACGCCGCATTTATTTGCTATTCGTGTCACCGCGCCGCGCATTCAGTGGAAACAGCATGTCGCGCCGAGCGAAAGCAGCGACGGCGACAGTCGATGCGCCTGTGCATGCTAGCGCTGGCGATGGCGACAGAGTGACGACGGCCGACAACGCGAGTCGGCGCGTGTCCCTGGCGTCGCGACTTGAAAACCTCGCGCAGCAGGGAGCGCTCGCGCAGGCAGTCAAGGAAGGGCGGTCCGAGGTGGAGGCGTGTCGGCGCATTCTGCTTAAACCACTGGGCAAGCGCTCGCTTGATGATATTCACATGGTAAGTCCTTTTGCGCTACTCTGCCATCGAGCTCTTTGGTGGCGTGACGTGTGGCTTTCTGCTCTCGCTGATGCGTTTGGTGTTGCGTGTGATGCAGCTGAAGACGCTACTGTCTGCGTCCAGACTGCTCGACTTCTTCTCCAATCTCGACGCATGTAAGCGATCTTTTGCGTCGCATCTATGCAGGTCCTGAGCTCGTTCTGACGCGGTGTATTGCGATGGTATTGACGAACATTTAGACAAAGTGAGCCCGCCCACCCAGTTTTTTCAGCGCTACGCAATGAATGAGAAAGTTGCAAGCATGAACTGACTCCAATTCATGACATGTAGATCGACCGACTGTACCAAGCGCTTTCGTTCGTTATCTACGCAGAAAAAGGCGCGTACATCTTCCATGAGGTAAGAAGTCCACTCGTGTATGCCAGGCAAAAAGACGATACTAACACGACAGTGCGTGTGAACGGTGATCTATCAGGGAGATCCCGGAGAGAAATTCTACTTGGTCTACTCAGGACAAGGTCGGCAGCTGTGAAATGTGTTTCCTTGAAGTATTATGCGTCGCGTGTGAGTACTCACCGTTATCAAACTGATTTCTGATCCACCAGTGGAGATTGTTCGCCATGATGATGAGGCTGGGCAATCCGATTCGGCCATGCGCTTGGCGCTCTTGAAGTCGGGAGACACTTTTGGCGAGAGAGCGCTAGTCTCCGACGCAGATATGCGTGCAGGTACGAACGTGAACGATGTCTATGGTGTTGAGCAACGCTGCTGGTTAACGCTCGGTTCATTTCTCGATCATGGCAGCGTCTGCTGTCGTTGCGAGCGATAGCGTGGAGCTCGTCTTCATCAGTCGAACCATTTTCAAGGAGCTGCTAAAAGAGTCTCAAGAGGCAGAAGCAGGATCGAACACTCTCGAGATCACCAAGCGCTTCCGGTCGAACAAAGACATCATCCGGAACATCTTTGTCCGCCACTCGGCGCAACGTTCCGAGAAAGACCTCAAGTTTGCAGTCGAGTACCTCAAGAGCGTGAAGTTCTTCTCGCGGTTCTCGTTCGAGGTTCGGAAGCAGTTGTGCAAAGCTATGCGTCTGATCAGCGCAGTCACGAACACGGTGCTGTTTGAAGAAGGTCAGATTGGGAAGCACTTTTACATCATATTCTCGGGGAGCGTCGAAGTCTCAGTTCGATCGAAAGATCGCTTTGGAGAGGTATCAGACAATGTCGTCTCTCGCTTGGGGGAGGGCGAGTACTTCGGCGAGCTCGCGCTTTCGGAGGTAGATGGCATTAGGCGAGCAACCGTGAAATGTACCGACTACTGCGAGCTGCTTGTGCTGAGTCGTAATCAGTACGAGCCACTGATCAAGAAGTACCAAAACGAGTATCATGCCCAGTACGCGCACTTGCTGCGAAAGAACTCGTACTTTATCGGTCCGGAGTGGGACGACAACACGATCGAGGGAATGTGCTCAGTCATGACGGAAAAGTACGTCGCTTATCGAGGCGAGATTTGCAAGCAGGTAAGCAAGGTGTGCCTAGGAACTCGGCTGAATTGTTGGAGCGATTTGTGACACATCTATTCTACTGCTTTCCAGGGCTCGAGAGCATCCGAGATGTTCATTGTTACGAGAGGAGAATGCCTCATGATTCACGAAGGGAAGCATCCGATCACAGGCCAGCCGCAGCTGTACGAGCTGGGACGATTCGGACCAAACTCCATCATTGGTTGTGCAGAGTAAGTTGGTTTGCTGGTAGATTGTTGGTGAGGTTGCAACTAGTCTAGCTGAACTGATGCCTTTGGAAATTTCCTTGCTTCGCCAGAGCTTCAGCAGGGAGATTCAACGACATCTTTGTTCGCGACTACTCGGTTTTCGCTGAGTCGCCAGTGAAAATACTCGTGCTCTCTCGCTTCGACATCTTCCATCTCATGTCGCCTGAAGCACGCGAGAGTCTTCAGCGATCAGCTGCTGGGTTTGTTCGAGAGAGCATCGAGAGTCGCGCACTGAAGACAATTGCGTGGGAGCGGTACCGGAAGAAATTTCTCGAAGACTTCATCGCATCAAAGCGGAAGAGCGGGATCGGATCGGAGCGAGGTCCGTCTGGGCTGTCGAAATCTACGTCGACACCAGTTCTGCCGACTGAGAAAGCAATCAAGCAGCTAGTCGAGCCAGGCTGTTTGATGATGGAGCGCCATCACGCAACGTTCGGCTTCGGCAGCCGACCGAACTCCAAACTCGACTTCCTCTTCCAGACCAACAACGATCTGAAACCATCTCGAAAGCTATCGAGATCCGATGAGCGCAAGAAAAGTACTGTCTCCGAGGTAGCCGAAGATGAGCTTCAGCGGCGGCATTCTGACTCGTTGCTGCCTTCTGCCGTGGAGGAAGGCGATGTCAGTCCACTTTCGAGCTGCCCACCAAGTAAATCCAAGGTGAAGAAGCCACGAAGATACTCTCTCGATGCATCTAAACCCGAGATGTCAGACGCGGTGTTTGCAATGGAAGACTTGAAGAAGAAACTTTTCAACATCGCTGATGACATCGAAACTAGCGAGTCCTTGAGAGGCGCAGAACCTGTCGACAGTCGCAACCAGAAAACCGAAGCACCTGGTTCAAGCGACGGACACGACCACGTGCCTGCACGGAAGAAAACTGCGATAGCCATGCAGCAAGGTCTGGCGCGAAGTCGGACGCTCGCGACCTTGAATTCCCTGGAAGGTGGTCTGCCTCCACTGCACTACGACAACCCCCTCCACGACCCTTCAATCATGTCAGGGCATCATGATCGCCGCAGGAGTACGAAAGCGCTGAAGCCTGACAGACTATCGGAGATCTCAAGTCCGGCACTGAAAGCACCCACTGCTACAGTTGTGCCTGCGATCTGGAATCCCGTCCACGGAGTGTGCCAGCCGTTCTGCTTGCTTGGCTTCATGAGAGAAAAAGTCGGCCTGAAAGCGAGCAGTTCAGCAAACAAACCAAGAAACAAACACTCAGCCGACTCGAGAAAAACGTTAGCCAGCAATGCGATGAATGGATCCAGCTGCCTCGATGTACATCATCCCACCAAGGCCGGCGAATTTGTCATCGCGTTTCGAGTGTTCGGGAAGTTTCGAGACCTGAACGAGACGCTGCACATCTTTCGACTCATCTGTGGACTGGAGAGAGTTCCGCCACCAGAAAGAGATACCGGGCGATTCGCAGTGTACAAAGAGGACGAGATCACCATGGTGCTCGAGAACTTCTTCTCCACCGAACCTGCGACAGAGCCGCCTCAGTCAGAACCGCCTGTGGTTCAACCTTCGTCTGGTCCGTACCAGTTTCGAGCAGCGGACCTTCTTCACGGTAACGGCCAGCGGTTCGCGTGTGTGAGCGTCATCCTCGAGGTTCCGGCCACTGTGATCGAGAATGTGACGGTGCACGTGTACCAGTGCTTCCCAACGTTGCAGAGCGCAGTTCGGTTTGCGAAGCAGATGATCGCGTCAACACTGACCGCGGCGTCACTCTACATCGTGCCTCTGTTCGACTGGATCCCCGTGTCAGAAATCGATCGCTTTGACGCCAAGAACTCGGATCTGGAGCAAGCGCTCGAGACGGTGATGGACAATGGACCGAGCAGCTACCGCAGTACATGGAAGGCGCGCAAGGACGCGGTCAAGAAAGCCCGTGCGCTGCAGCCCAGGAGCAAGCCGAAAAGCTCATGATGAAACTGCAGGCGACTTTAGACAGAACATCGTTAGTGAGTGGTGGGATGATGATGCCTGTCCCGAGAGGAGAGGGTGGCAGCAAGGACGACATGCCTGGAAATTGGTTGTCTGAATCAGAATCTACCTCAGATTCGAACTCAGACTTCGAAATCTGATCATAACGGAAAATCAGAAATGCAGGCTCGGCAACGCAGTGAAGAAAACGAGAAAGACGACGAAGAGAAGGATGGCGCCGCGAACTGCCCAGACGCCCGTGCTCCTCAACGTCTACGACCTCTCGCCCGCGAACGCCTACGTGTCTGGTATGTGCACATGTGCTCCATCATCATGCTCCTGTGTCGTTTTTTTGTCGCCAACAGGGGCTTCATGTTCTTGTGCATAGCTCTCGGAGTGGGGCTGTTCCACAGCGGGATCGAGATCGCCGGCGACGAGTACTCGTTCGCAAGTGGCGCGGGTGTCTTCACCAACACGCCAAAGCAAGCTGCAGGTATGGCGCTCGTCCAATAGATTTGTCAAGGTGCAAGAGCGGCGTGCTAACATATGCAAAATGTGGCGACAGGCGCTGCTTTCCGCGAGTCGATCCAGTTGGGCGTCTTCAATGGCTCGTACACGGAGGCGCGACAGCTAGCGTTCTCGCTGCGGCCAGAGTTTGAAGGCGACAGCTACAACTTGTTTACAAAGTACGTGGCAATGCAATAGGTACTGAGAGCCTACAGGCGTGTGCTCGATATTATTCCGTGGGCGACTTAGCTGACCCCTTTTGATTGTGCTGGCTTGTGTGACTAGAAACTGCAACACGTACTCGGAGGCGCTGTGCCAGCTGCTGTTGAACAAGTCTATCCCGGCGTATGTGAATCGCGCGGCGTATCTTGGCTCCTTCCTGAGCTGCCTGATGCCCTCAGACGTCGGCTCGCAAGCGCCTGTGGGCGACACAGGGTCGTCTTCTTCGTCGTCATCGCGACTGATTAATGGGCAGTTGAGTCGCTCAGACTACTCTGCATTTGCTGGTACGTGGTGTTCACCCTTGCCTCGTTACGTTCATATCTGATCGTGCTATTGTCCCCGACTCGTTCTGTGCAACGGAAGGCACCGGACTGACACTCGGAGGCGGTAGCTCCACTTCCAAGTCCAGCAACACGAACGACGCGTCCACGCTCGAGGACCGCCGCGAGAAGCTCCGACAAGCGGCGTTACGACGATTCGAGAGCAAGCAAGAGTAATAGCTCTGACGGGGTTCTCTTAGGCACTCGCAAGAAACACTAGGGACGTGAGCGCAGGCCTTCACGAACATGCCAAGTAATTCTTTGACCCACACAAGTTTCAACACTGCCAAACAGTCTCTGCGGTATCAGCATGCAGTCATTCGCTCGAGAGGTCGGTTCGTAAATACGCCACTTCCGTATCCGTTTCATTTAACCTCTGGTTCTTGCACGTTTCAAGGACAAGCGCGCGCCTCGAAAATCAGACGTGCGAGAATTGCGGTTGTCAAACAAACATCGATTTCCAGTCCAAGCGCCATGGGGAAAGCTGCTGCGCCATCACCGGTGAAGAAGAGCGTCGCTGGAGGGAAAGCTCCGGCGAACGGCGCTCGAGAGTCCGTGCGCACGCGCTCGTTCGACGATTCGCTGGGCGTGGAGCGTGTCGAGAGCACGATCGTGAACCGAGAGACCGCGACGCACGTGGCGTTCGCAAAGAGGTTCCGTGCTCTCTGGCGTTTAGAGTTGCTTTGAGCGGTCACTAATAGTGTTACTGCTGTTGCTATCTGTAGCCGCAAGGACGACTTCGTGTTTGCGCCGTCGCCGCAGTACGTGCACATCCTGAACGACTACTGCCAATGGGACCGCGACACGGCGCACTCGTCCGTTTTGGTCGTGATCAGCCAGCCGGGCAACGGAAAGTCGGCTCTGCTCGCGCACTGGGCCGACGAGCGGCGCAAGACGGACGACGGCGCGCAGGAGCTCATCTACGAGCACTACTCCGGATGCTCGTACGACAGTGTGCGCCTCTCGCTCTTCCTCTTCCGGTTCATGAACCAGATCAAGACCACGTACGCACTGAAAGACTTCGAGCTCCCACGAGAGCACGAGGAGGAGAAGCTCAAGTTCTCCTTTGGAAGGTGTCTCGAGGCGGCTGTGGGGCGGACGAACCACCTCACAGGCACGAACTCCAAGCTCAAGCGGTACGAAAGTGTATAAGATCTTGCTACAATTTGGATAAGAGGACTGAGGTTGTGCTTGGTTCTTCTCTACACTTTAGGATCGTTCTCGTGCTGGACGGCATCGACTGCATCCGGAATGAAGATGGCGGCGACTCGCTCTCATGGCTCCCGACGACGTTCCCCTCGAACGTCCGCATCATCGTGTCCGCCACGCAGACAACTACGAGAGGGACGAACCATTTGCGCTGCTGCAAGTGGGTGAACCGCAAGCCGTTTGTCTTTGATGACGAGTGAGTGCCTGGGCTTAGACCTTTTCTTCACAAGTCCTCACGTTGAATCATCTTTGACTGACAATGTGGACGAGTCTTGTCTTGCAGCGAAGACCTTGTGTACGACTCCTCGTTGCCCACGCAAGACCACGACTCACACACGATCCGAGAGCTGCGACGACGCCAGTCAACCTTCATCGTCGTTGAGCCGCTCGATGAGCCGTCGTGTCGAGCTATTCTACAGGTACGTCCGTGAATGTGGCGTTTGTCTTGTTCCTGATGTGGGGGTTAGCTGACGGTTTGTTTCCCTTCATAGTTGTACGAAGAGAAGTACTCGGGTTTCCTCGATCCCGACGAACAAGAGCTGATCGTAACGTCTCCTGGAAGCTCGAGCCCTCTGTGCGTACGACTGCTGCTGCACGCGCTCGAGCTGTTCGAGCCAACACACGAGGACGAGCGCAAGCATTGGCTCAAGACTGCGTGCCAGACAAACGAGCTCCACGCGATCTACGAGATGATGATGAAGCAGTGGAACGAGATCCTCTTGGCCGACCTCTTCGAACAGTTTCACAAGTTAAAGGCGTCAGCAGTTGACACTGCACAAGGCAACAACAGCCTAAGCGCTTTGCAAAGTGGCGAGGGGAACCCAAACGAGCGCAAACTGACGCGCCGATCCACGAAACGCGATGTCGCTAGCGAGCAGAATAATGGCGTCAATCCCACAGCACCCGACCCTGTGGAGCTCGAGAACCTGCAAACTGCGATTGAGCAGCGAGCACTGCTGGTGCGCCACGCGCTCTCGCTCCTCGCAGTGTCGAGGTACGGCCTCTCGGACGCGGATTTCATCAAGCTCTTTGGCGACAGCGTCCCGAAGAACATCGCCCAGCAGCTCATGAGACTCTTGAGACCGCACTTGATGCAGATTCGCCGGTCCGACTGCGGTTCTGGCCCAGCAGCAACGAGTGGCTTGCTGCCTATCGCATCAACAGACAACAACAGCAGTACTGAGGCAGTGGTGCTCCTGAACGACCTGAGCCACAACCAGTTCCGCCTGATCATCCGCTACGGGTTCCTGCGCGACGACCATCTGCGAAGCTGCTACTACAGGGAGCTCGCCAACTACTTTGAGGCCATGGAGGCGTGTCAGCGGCGCCTCGACGAGCTCCCCGTGCAGCTAGAGCGGTGCTCACTATGGTCGTCATTGCAGAACTCGCTCGTGGACATCAAGATGTTCCAGCTCTGGTGGGGCGAGCGCAACCGCCAGGAGTTCTTTTCCTACTGGATGGTGCTGCGCAACAACTGCTCGATCCACGACCCCGTGGACGACTTCATCCGGTCCCTGGACGAGTACATCGCACACGAGAACCCGAGTGCGGACCAGCTGCTCGCGCTTTTCCTCACGATCACGGACTTTTTGAGGACGTGGCAGCGCATCGACGACTCCAAGAGCGGCCATTTGGCGATCAACCGGCCTGAGCCACCGCAGCTGCAGGAGTTCATCACGAGTCTTGGGAATTTCTCCATTTCGCACTTGTCAGATAGTGAAGCCAGGAAGATTCAGCAGGACATCGATGCGCTCTGCATCCACGCGGAGGATGGGTACTACGTGCGAAGGTGGCTCTGGGCACAGTTTCCACTCATTGGAGTCGCGTTCGAGAGCCGCTTTCTTAGGAATGTGCTTGCGTCGCGCTTTCCTAGTGAGGTGAATGATGCGTCCACTGGCGGTGAAGAGAACCAGCAGCATGCGGAAGGCAACGGAGGCTCGTCCTCATCTTCAAGCAACAATAACAGCAATGGCTCACAGAACTCTCACGCATCTACTGGGAATGGGTCAAAGAGCGGCTCGGGCGGAGTCATTCTCCCTAAAGCCGTTGCCATCATAGCGGGAGACAAGTCCAAGACGAGTCCGATCGTGAAGCGCAAGCCGCTCCCCGCAAAGACGCTGCTGCCGAACAACGCCTCCTCATCGAGTGGCTTCGACGCAATCCCAGAGGACGACTTTGGCGCGTTCGAGTTTCTGTCTCCGGAGAACAGCGAGGTCTCCCTCGGATCCGTCTCCAAGCTCGAGGTGGGTTGTGTGCGATCATGCGAGGTTTGGTGACGATGATCCCCTTTGTTCTTATCCTCTATTGTTTGTTTATGTGTTTTCTGTATCAGTCTCAACTCATGGAGCTCCGTATGAAGTACGACAAACTCAAGTTCACGGCGAAGGAGAAGAGCGACAACCTGAAAGTGCTCGAGTCGCGGCTGCTGGACACCAAGGCGCAGGCGAAGGCCGCGGGCCAGAGCGCCTCGAAGATGGACGAGCTGCTCGAGCAGATCCGCCTCGTGAACGACGAGACGATGATCGGCCGGCAGCGCAGCGACTACTACAAGGCTATCCTGCGCCACTGCGAGGTGAACCCGGCGCGCGACCCGAACACGATCGAGAGCGCTGAGACGATCGTGAACAAGCTCAAGCAGGACGTCGTGGACCTGCAGCAAAAGACCCAGGTCGTCTCGTACGAGAAGCGCCTCGCGAGCATCGAAGTGCCCAAGCTGCTGCAGGTGATCCAGGACAAGTCGAATATCCACCAGGCAGCGCTCGCCCGGCTCCGCTGGCGCCAGGAGCTCAACCACCGTATGACCTCGAGCCTGATCGCGAACAAGATCTCCGCGTTCACCGGGAGCAAGAACAGTAACAATACCCGAGACAACAGCAGCCAAGCACTCGAGTCTGGAGACAAGGTGGACGGCTTCGGCTTCGGCTCACCTGCGAAGCACACCGCGATTACGGGTGGTGGCGGTGAGAGCCAAAGTGCTACAGCTGGACACACGACTGGTGTCTTAGATACCAAGAGCTTTCTCGGCAGACGAACGACGACAATCGAAGAAGCGAGTTTTCTAAGAGCGAAGGACAAGCTGCTGCACAAGATGGAGACGTCGGCGGAGCGGCAGAAGAAGGTCGAGTCCCTTAAGCAGTACGTCGGCAGCGCGTACAAGGACGACGGCATCTTGGGCACTTTGCGTCAGGTGGGCATCAACAAGCCCGAGGAAGCCCAAGTGTACTGGAAGGACCAGCTAGACCACGCGACCCAGTTGGAGGCCGAGGAGAAGCTCGGGGAACAGCGCGTGATGGAGTATCGTGAGAAACTCGCTGCTCTACAGGCGCAGTTCGTGAACCTGAAGCTCGGCGGCAGCAGCACGAGCAACGAATCATCGTCTTCAGCTGCCTTGTCGACAACAAGTGCTGGAGGCCAGGCGTCTGGCATTAGCTCAGGTTCAGCGAGTACAACGGCACCGATCGGTGGTGGTGTCAGCGGTGGTGGTGGTGGTGAGGGCGTCTCGAAGGCGCACAGTTTGAAACTGCTGGAGCAGCAGCTCACTGAGACCTCGGCCAGCAACCAGCAGAAGAAGGAGCGTGCCGCGCGTCTCAAGCTTCTCTCCGAGGTGAGCTTTAGTGTGTTAATGTTGCATGTGTGGACAGCTTGCTGAGACTAACCTGAGATGACGCTGTTCTGTAGAAACTGCACCTGGGCTTGCTGCACATTGCGCAGATCGTGGGTGTGGCCTCGGCGCAGAAGATGGACTCGCTGGCGCTCGGTGACGCAATCGAGCAGGTCGTGCGGCTGTTTCTGGGCGACGAGTCCCATCTGCAGTCCAACTCGTCGACGAACTTGCGCCGCAAGAACAGTGCGCGCGTCATGGGGCTCGCGACCCAGGCCGGTTCCCATCCGCTGCTGCCCCTGGGCACGCGTACGGCGGACGACAAGATCCGCTACAACGTGCGCGTGCTCAAGAGCCAGAAGCGATCCATGAATCCGTACGTGCGGGACGTGAACAACTCGGACGACGACGGGAGCGATTCGGACAACGAGTCGAACGCCAGCGCACGGACAATTGGGAGCGCCGACGGTGGCGTCAAGCGCCGCCAGGACATCAAGAACCGCTCCAAGATGGAGCTGCACAAGAAGGAGGCCGAGAAGAAGCGCGCCGAGAAGAAGCGCAAGTAGCGTGGGATATAGATACAAGAGGTTGGCTAAGCCATTTGAGTATGGGCCATGCATCGATTACCTGGGGATTGGCGCTGGGAGGTTGTCAGGATGGTTGGCTGCAGGATTTGTGTTTCTTTCTGTATTCATTCCATCATCATCATCTCTCTCTCTTCATCGTCCTCTGGTTCTCGGTTGTTTTCTCTTCTCGTAATGAGATTTTAGCCTCAAGCGCGTCTCACTTTCTTTCTTTTAAGCCTCCTCCTCGTCGTCGTCGTCGTCGTCGTACTCGTGCACGTACGAATAGGTCTCGACAGGCGGCGCCTCCGGGACGGCAACCACGAGGCCGTCGAGCGACTGCGTCAGGATGATCTCCGTGCCTAGGCGGGAGCTACAATAACAGAGAACATCAACGGCCAGATGGCTCTGTATGAGTACAATAGAGACGTAGGCAATGGTACATCATGCATAGCCACTTCACTTACTTGGCCGAGCGGTCCTCCTCTGGGACGTACTGGAGCACGTGGAGCTCCTGGTCGTTGGGCGATGGCAGCTTGGAGATCCACTCGTTCGAGACGATCACGTGCGACTGCGGCGAGGTCGAGCCTGTTATTGAAAAGATAGACGGGCAGTCAGTAATACAGCATTACGCACCCGTGACGCCACACACACATAATGTCGTGTGTTAATGTCGGCGACCCACCTTCGCCGAAGAGCGACTCGGTGTAGTAGTCGGCGCGCACGGCGCTGTGCACGCCACCGCCACCGTTCGAGTCGTCCTTGACGAGCCCCACGTTGTTCATCTCGCACGCCTGGCGCAGCGTCTGGCCCTGGCGGCCCTGGATGAAGTGGCGGTTGCCCTCGTAGTCCACGAGCACGACGTTCACGCTGTAGGCAGTAACGCCATCGTAACCACACACACACACACGTCCGTCAATTATTCGCTCATTCCAAGCCATTCAGAAGGCCGCTCTCTCTCTCTCTCTGGCTGTATGAAGAACGCACACTTTCTCCGCGACGGTCGGCGCCGAGGCGTCCGCGGGGGCCGCGAAGCCGCCGATGTGTCGTCGGGTCACGCTGCGGCCGAGGGCCGAGGCAGCACGCAGTCTCGCCAGCATCCTTCCTTGCTTCGCTTGCTCGTCTTGCTTGGGGAAATACGGCCTCCCGGCGGTTCAGGTTGGGCGGATGTGGATGGAGACCACAGGACAGTGTGGGGAGGTCGCTATTTGTGGTCAGCTACCGTATATCAATTTGTACGTATACATGCACGTATGGAGGTTCAGCTGTAGCTTGTTGCATTTCTGGTCATTTCCCATTTGATCATCTGTCAAAGTGTACTCAATATGCTCCTCGTCACTAATAGCACACTGTTTAGTACCTATACTGTTATACACTCTGATTATGCATACCCTCTACCACTACATGTCGAACCCGACGAATCCCTGCACCATTTTATACTCAGAAGCTCCATTTCCCCGTCAAACGTAAAACCTCTACAAAGTGGTCGAAGCATACTCATTCTCGATTTTGTTGTTGCAAATACCTCTCCAAAATCATAGCGATAGCGTCCCATTGTTCCCACAGAAGGCGCACGACACACACAGGCAAGCGCGGCGCCACCATGGCCATGTACACGAAGATGACGTCCACGGGCTCGTCGCTGATCGTGAACCCGCGCACGATCACCAAGGAGCTCGAGGGCAAGATCGCCACGTCCATCGCGGGCGTGATCGCCAAGCACGACGCCACCAAGCTCACGACCAAGCTCGTGCGCCAGTGCGTCGAGAAGGACATCCACGTGAGCCTCACGAACCACAAGGAGCTGCTCAAGCGCCTCATGCACCAGGAGTTCCGCAAGGTCAAGGCCGCCAAGGTGCGCTCCATGCGCACCAATCATGCATGCATGCATGCCCTGTATACCGTGCACACGTGATACTAACAGGACTGAACGCACTGACAGGTCGCCAAGCGAGTCGTCCCCGACGCCTGGAAGAGCAAGGCGCGGAAGGAAGGCATGGCGAAAGGTACGCCATACCTATTACTGTATCAGATGCAGCAATGAGTGGCTGGTCATGCGTGTGGTCTAACATGGGACGAAATCCTCTATCGTGTCGTATCATAGGTCTGCATCGCGTGTACACGATGCTGCGGGAGGACAAGATGCTCTTCGCGCAGTGCGGGCTGCAGGCGATCCAGACGCTGTACGAGCTGCAGGCGGTCGAGTCGGACGAGATCCTAAGGCTCACGGCGCTGTACGCGCGGCTGCTGGGTGCGCTGTGGCTCAAGAGCGAGCGCATGCAGCAACAGCAGCAGGCCGACTGGGCTGCTCCGGGTGGCATCCCCACTGCAGCGCAGGTAATCCATTGCAAGCGAGTTATCGGATAAAGTGGAGCTCTTCACTGATTGCTCACTTGTGTTGCTTGTGTGGCGAAATGCTAGGTGATCGAGACGCTCAAGGCGGTGTTCATCATCGAGAGACTCGGCATTTACCACAGCAAGCGCGTGGAGCTCCTCGAGTTTTTCGACTCGCGCGACGTGCCACTGTACACGCCCGAGGACTACTTTGGGTGGAACCCAGCGGCCGGACCACCAGTCTCGGACGAAGCCGGCTCGGCGTGCATGAAGATGGCGAACGCGCTCGTGGGTGCGTACTTTGCGCACTTTGTGAGCGCGCCTCTCGGGTGTTCCTTTGTGCAGGTGAGTGAACCAATAGCTCACAAACGAACGTAGTACTGTGTGGGTACCCATTTGACTGATTGACTGACCAAGTATGCTGCTGACTGTCGTGCGTTATGCAGTTGTTCCAGTATCTGCCGTCGTTCTACCCGTTCAAGGCGCCCGAGCAGCTCTCGGCGGCCGAGTACCGCGACCAAGTGCTGCTCGTGACGTCGATCGTCATGGTCGTAGCCAAGTTCGGGAGTCTGCGCTGCGAGCCGGTACGTCCTTGGCTCATCACTCCACTCTCACACTCTCAACGTGTATCCTCCCTCAACTTTGTCTCTATTGGATTTGTTGTAGGAATTGCTCCCGCACGAGTACTTTTTCCTGCGCCACCACCTCGTGTACCACCTCGCGCAGCAAGACATTGTCCTCGTGAGCGAGACGCTGCGGGTACTTGATGTTTCTCTGTAAAGATTTCTATGGCTATGAGCTGTCGAACTCTGGGTGCTCAGCTCGATTTTGCTTGCCTCTTTGACAGGCGCTCAAGTGCTTTGACGGGTCCGAGAACCTCGTGCAAGTGCGTCGCGGGATGGCGTTTCTGCTGCTGGCACAACACAAGGACGGCTCGTGGACCAACGCGGTGGAGAGCGATCCGGTGCGAACGTACTTCTCGACCATGACTGCCGTGTGGGCGCTCAGTGAGCCCAAGCCAATTGGCTTTGCGCCGTCCATCCCTGAGATCACTCCGCTGCTGGAGCTTCACATTAATGCGGACATTGGCGCCCACGTGAGTACTGAGCTGTTCCCTGTTTGGACTTCACAACACAGGAGAGGACTCACGACTCCAATTTCCTTCTATCTGACAGCTCCAAGAAGCCGCCGCTCAGGCTCAGAAGAGCGCAGGGCGGACAAGTGGCTCAACGTCTCAGAGCTCCGGTGGCTCGGAAGCCTCTGCCGACAGCACGAGCTCAGAGACACCACTGGACACGGGGGCGGCGGAGGAGGACCTGCAGACGCAGGTGCTGTTCCTGCAGGGCATGCTCGAGAAGGACGGCGGCAACGTGAAGAACGTGTCGGCGACGCTTGCGAATCACGTGGTGAACACGCTCGCGGGCCTCGTGCTCACGGTCGAGATCCTCAAGACCACGGGCGTGGGCCGCGTGATCAACAAGCTGCGCAAGCACGCGTCGCCCGAGGTGGCCAAGAGCGCCACGCAGCTCGTGGCCAAGTGGAAGAAGGATTTGTTATGAGCGTATGATGGTAGTCACGGTGGACGTAGGAGCACCCCCAAAGGAATACGAAAAGACCTCTGGCTCAGGATGGTGAGGATCCATGAGTTTTGGTGCTCCTTTCTGGCGCCTAAATTGTCCTTCGACTCGCTGCAAACCTATATTTCAGATCTGCATTTTGAACAACTTGTCCGTGTTGCTCACAATCTTCAGTCCATCATTGCGAGTCTCATATACAATTGCCCATACTGTGAACGAGATTGCACACGAGCTGTTGGCGCATGTCAATTGGCATCGCATTTTGCGCGTGTTATCAGGCAGAATAATGGCGCACGTCGCGCAGAGTTCCCAGCAGCCGACGGCGCAGCTGCCGGGACACGCGTACGTGAAGAGCTACCGCGTGGACCAGGTGCAGGAGTACGTCGCGGCCTTCCAGCGCGATGGCTACGTCGTCATCGAGAACGTGCTCAGCGAGGACGAGCGCGCCAAGTCCATCGACGAGGTACGCGCACGTGCTTGTCGCGCGTCTGGCTGAAAATGGGCTGAGCTTAGCTTAATGAACGCTCTTCTCTTTGCACGCAGGTGTGGGCGTACCTGGAGAAGGACGGGCTCGTGAAGCGCGACGACGAGACGACGTGGGGCAACGAGAACTGGCCGTCCGAGGTGTGCCGCAACGGCGGCTTCATGGGCCGCTTCCCGTACTGGAAGCGCATGAAGAAGCTCGACTCGACGGGCGTGAACAAACAGGAGCAGGCGTGGCGTAACCGCGAGAACCCAAAGGTGTACGAGGCGTTCGCTAACATCATGCAGACTCGGCGTCTGTGGGTGAGCGTGGACCGCTACGGCGTCATGCGTCCAGCCAAGTTGCGCCACCTGCAAAGCAGCGAGCAGGAGAACGAGGCGCAGATCCTTGAGGAGTGGCAGACCAAGAAGGAGTGGTTGCACTGGGACCTGAGTCCGTTCCACTACGGCACGTCCGCGGCGGGCTACGCGCCAGCGCCGCTCTCGAAAGAACAGGCCCAGCAGTACGGCTCGCTGCGCGTGCAGGCGCTCATCTCGCTCGTGGACTGTCCCGAGGCGAACGGCGGATTCCACTGCGTGCCCGGGTTCACGGACGAGCGGTTCTTCCAGTGGGCCGAAGCGCATAAAGACTCGTACGGCGCGTTGCCGGAGATCACCACGCGCAACTTCATCGAAGTGCCCGATGACGACCCGATGCGCAGCGAGGTGAAGCGCATCCCGATGAAGGCCGGGTCCCTGCTCATCTGGAACAGCCAGCTGGCTCATGGGTGCGTGTTAACGGTGGTCATGCCATTGCGGATCAGTGCTGTGTACCTTATAGCGTGCTTACCTTGGCCTCCTCTTGTCTTGATCTTCGCACAGCAACTTCCCCAACACGGGCTACGACTTCCGCATGGTGCAGTACCTCAAGATGATCCCCGTGAACGACCCGCGCGAGTTCTCGCCGGCGATGAAGCTCCAGCGCTTCGAGACGGCTGAGTGGTTCCCCGAAGGCTACGCGCCGTTGGCGCTCGGTGAGATGCTCTACGGCATCAAAGACTGGCCCGAGACCGAGGAAGAGGCCGCGCTGGCCGTGAAAGCAAGCTCCTCCTCATAGACACGAACACTTCATAGAGCCGACTGACTCCACACAAAGATATACACACCACAAAGGCACACACACTTGATATCCATTCACGCACACCTCATTGCTTTGCTTGCCCGACGCACTTCACTACCAAGGACTGATGGCCGCGAGCGTGTCCTTCACGGCACTCCAGGACGAGTTCTCTTCCTGTTGCTGCTGCTGTTCTCGGTCCGCCGAGTCGAAGGAGCCGTAGACGAGGTCCTCGTCATCCGAGAGCAGCGGCTCCTCCAGGTCGCGTGAGCTCTCGACGTCCGACAGGTTCGCGTACACGACGCGGTCGCCGTACGTTGACGATCTCCCACCGCCTTCGCCCTCGTGGCTGTCTCTGCCGGAGTTCGCGCGCGCCTTCTGCTTGCGTGCGGACGCGATTCGTGCGAGCTTGGCCTTTGTACCACCAACTGCAGTTGTTTGCTCCTTCTGCTCCTGGGCTTCGCGCGGCCGCTTGATCACAAAGTAGACGGAGAAGAGGAAGCAGCCCAATGCGACGACGAACGCCACGACCAACTCGATGCACATGATCACGGTGAGCATGCGATGATCGATCGGCGGCGCGTCGGGGCTCGGCGGTGCAGCGACTAACAGAGCGATACAATAAACACAAAGTCAACCTCAAACTCGACCTGCATGGTCAGGCTCAGACATTGTTGACTCGTACCTGCTGGTAGCAGAATGTTGAGAAACGCGGCGGCGGCGAGCGTGGAGCCAACATATCCGTCGTCGAAGTCGCCGATCGGCTTGGCGTTTTGCGAGTCGTAGGCAAGAGCGAACAGCGCAGGCAGCGATGATTCCGTCGATGCGCTTCGACCCGACGCCTCGCAGACCATGTCGCGCGTCTTGTTGCGAACGTACTCGGCGATCCCGGGGAACTCGTTCTGCAGCACATAATATACAACAGACAGCACATTAGACACACAGTATCACTCAATTCACAACCATAACATGTAAACATACGTTTGTGAATGCGCGCTGCACAAAGTAGTTGTAGAGCGTCAGCGTCGTCTGCTGAGAGCCGAGCTCTGGGGTGCACGTGAAGAACGGCGCGGGAAACCGGTGGCAGAAGAAGTGGAAGGACTCGGAGGGCGCGAGGAAGTGCTCGACGACGCCCATGTTCATATCCTGCGGCAGGATGAGCGCGTAGCCGGGCATGACGCCGCGCAGCGAGTGCACGGCTGTGGACGACCAGGTCGCCGAGTCGTCAAAGAACTTGGTCGTCGAGTTCCACAGTCCGCGGTTCTCGCTGGTGTTGCTGCCACCAAGTATCGCGGTCTTGAGATTCGCTTCGACCGCACGCAGTGCAACGATATCGGCGAGCACTTCTTCTCGCGTTTGCTTGAACTCGGAGCAGACGGACGACTGGTCCAGCAGCACGCGCGCGATCTGCACGAGCGCATGCGCTGAACGCACTGCGAGCGCATTGAACTCCGTATCGTACACTTGAAAGCCACACGGAGCCGCACTCTTGCTGGTACTACCAGTGTCTTTACCCAGTCCCTTGCGCACGCACTCCGCCAGGTAGATCATCGGCTCGTACAGATCGCTAACCGCAGCCTCGGATGAGTACAGCGAGCGCGCGCCTGCCGCGAACCGTGCCTTGGCCTGCTCTGGGATTGATTTGGTCACGTTTGCATAGTCCTCGGCGCTCTTGAGCTGAGACAAATAGCTGATCCAGTGTGGCGACAGCGACGAGAACGTCTCCCACGGGTGCTGCAATAACAGCACACCACACGCATTAGTCTACAGACACAAACCAGGAGGCCAGGACTCACCACAGCCACCCATTATGTCCCTTCTATTACGTACATGCGACGCCAGCAGCAGGTTGCGCCCGTTCTTGCTGTTGTTGTTGTTGACCGCGCGCGTCTTCAGCAGCAGCTCCTGGAGCTTCTTGAGCGGCGCGTAGGCGGCGCAGAGGAACTTGACGGCGTTGTCCTTGTAGCCAACAATACCCAGCACCGTCTCGTAGGGCGAGAGCTGGAAGATCTGCCATGCGACGTCGGCCGCGATCGGCGGCGCCAGCACGCTGGACGTCACCAGCGCTGCAGCATCTTGAAGATCGATATCAACATAGCTATCGTCGTTAAGAGTGTCTTCGACGTCGGCTGAGTGCCAGAATGCGGGGCCAGGGTAGAAGGTCTTGTTGGTACTGAGCCATGCGAGCTCCGAGGGCACCGAGGCGCCGTACACGATGTGCGGGAGCTGTCCGTCGCCGCGCTGGTACTTGAGCACGTTTCTATGTGGTGTATACATACCAACACCCACCCACCATTAAGCATGGTGAACTACTCGCATAGTAAGACATCGTCATACATATTCGTACCGGAATTGCGTGGCCGCGCGGTCGAAGTCGTCGTGCGCGATGGCTTGCGCAGCAAACAGCGCATCGGTGGTTTTCTATTAGGCAGTACCATCATCAGCACCGCATACACATTGGCGTTCGTTAGCATTCACAACATACTCACTCTGTACAGAGTGATACGCGCTACTCACCAAGTGCTGGAAGCCCACGTGCTCTGTGTCCCCGGGCGCGACGGCGCCGAGCTCCACGTCGAAGTGCGCAGTCAGGAGGCTCATGGCGTCGCGCTTCAGGTCGTTCTCATCGCACAAGGACGGCAATGCGCTCTGCTGCTGCGTCATTAGCAGACGCAGCTCTCTGCTGCCTGCGCCAGTCGCGCGGCTCTTAACTGTCGCGGCAGCGCGCCCGAGCAGCGGCAGAAGGACGACAGCGGCGATGGCGCGCAGCTTGAAGATCCGCCTCATCCTCGACTGCCGACTTGAAGGCGACAAATGGTGTTCTCGGTGAGCTCAGTGCGTGGCATCAAGATCTAACTGGACAAAAAGCAGACGTTTTTGTCCAGTTCGATCTTGTTTCATCCAGGGATGTGGTTGGATTGACAGAAAAGGCTGGTGGTCGATCCCTATTGGATGTTTGGTTTGGCATTTGTATGCTTGCGTACAATGCACGCCGTTCGGTATCTCACCAACGAACGAAGGAAGGAACGAGCTGCCTGGAAATGGAAAGGATTGAGAGGATCCAGCTCTGGAAAGCAAGTCCATTGTTTTTCATTTTGAGGCCAGATCTTGAAAAGCCGCATGCACATCCGAGCAGTCTCTCTCATTGTTGACAATGGCGGAGGCGTCACCACCGCCGCCGCCGACGCGCACGTGGGGCTTCCAGACGATGCTGCTCGCGAGCGGCGCGTCCGAGCTGGAGACGACCGCGAAGAGCGAGCTGCTCAAGCTCCTCTCGAGCGAGACGCGGCTGAGCTCCTGGTCGTGCCGCTGCTCGCTCCGCGTTGTGACTCGCGGCGACGTGGAGGAGATCGCGCGTAGGACGAAGAGTGAGGAGCTCGAGGCTGCTGCTGCGGTACTAGCGGCAGCAGAGTGTGCTCAGATGGAGCGCGACAGGACGGTGCAGGAACCTGTAGATGGAGCGGATCAGCTGGCTGAGAGCGTGCCGCCTGAACCGGATGCCAACAAGGCGATCGGCGGGTCGCCATCAAACCCGCAGCTACCGTCTACACCTGTACTCGAGAACGTCGAGCTGACGCCGCAGATCCTGGCGGATGCGTTCCAGCGACTTGTGCATGAAGACAAGACGGCGTTCCTGGCGGTGCTCTCATCAGGCGCATTTGCACCAACTGCAGCGGTGGCAGATGAGATATCAGCACCAGCTCCTACAGACGGCAGCAACGGTGCTAGTCCGTTGACAGAGCTCATCACAGTTCAAGAGTCTGAGGCCAAAGATGGGGCGCCAGCACGTATCTACTTGCTGGTACAGTACCCGTTGTCCCTGGAAGAGATGAATGCGCTTCTGCGTACTGGCGAGGCTGGTGCGACCGCGTTTCAGGGCGACCTGCCACTGCTGCCACTCATCGATGGTGCACTGCTGATCGCAGACCCGACGAGAGCGCTTCAGGAACGCCGCAAGTCGCTCAGTCTCGGTGGAGAGCGGCGCAAGAGCATCTCGCAGAAGCACGTGGTCACCAAAGCCATCGAGGACGCGCTCGGACCCGCAGCCTCTGTCCTCTCTGTCTTCCAGAACACCAACCCGCTCGTGAAGGCGTGTTACGAGGCATCCTCTATTGGCGGACTCGAGTGGAGCGACTTTGTGTTCGCTGAGCTGCCGTGTTCAGTGGCCACAAAGGAGTCGAAAGGAGTCGTAGACCTGGCGAAGGAGCTGCTCACCAGCGTACGGACACTCGCGGCGCAAAAGTACGAGTTCAAGCACTGGGTCTCGACCACGACGATCATCCCGATCCCAGAGTACAGTCCCGATAGTGAAGCTGCACTCAAGACGCTGGAGGTCTACGAGCAGATCCTGAGCTCCGTGTACAAAGCCAGTGTGGGCGTCAGCACAGTGCTCTTCGCCATGAAAGAGGCGGTCGTACTGGCACCAGCAGCAGGTGATGAGAACAATGAAGGTGTGCTACTGCTCAAAGGCAAGAACGAGTCTAGCAACCAGTCGTACGTTGAGGAGTTCATCGCCTACAGTGACGCTGCAGCTCTGCGCCTCGCGGTGGCGTACACGACCTTCACCAAGGAACATCTGGCGGTGGGAGGCTATGACGACCCATGCAGTGTCCTCGGCCACAAGATCGATGGCGTGGAGAAGGCGATGTGGGTGTTCTGCGACCTGCCGGGCGTGGGCAACGGTGGTCGCAAGGGTATGCCCATCAAGCCTTTGCTCACGCCCACTGAGCGCAGCATTCGCGACACAGAGTTCGCATTGTTCAGCGGCAAGTTTGACGTCCCCAGCGTGCACTTGACGCGGCAGCTGCTGCAGTTCGAAGAGCTCCTGGGACCACCGTGGAAGGGCAAGCTGCAGTCAGCGCGGTGCTTTATTGAGGAACTAGACCGCGAGATCCTCCCGCAGCGACTCGTGCAGATCCTCGGCAACTTCCCCACGCTCTACAAGCACTACGACGCGGCCACGGACTCGCTCTTGGTCGCAACCTTAGCGGCGACAGCACCCGGTCGGTTCCGTACGACTGCCTGGAACGCAAAGGACCACGTGCGCCACCGACCGGCGTTTAAGGACTGGAAGAAGGAGCAGCTCGTGGCAGACGAGTACCTCACGCCAAGGACGATGAAAGCACTGGGTGCCTGTGTGCCGCTCTCGTCTGCAGAGCTGAGCTTGTTGTCTGAAAAGACGTCCGTGCTCTTCCCGTCCGACCAGAGCGTCATTCGACTCTACCAGACCCCACGTGGGTACACGTGGCTCAACGTATATCAAGGAGGGTAAGTTGAGGGAATGCTTTGCTCTAGGAGCATCAACATCGATTGAGACTGACGCCATGCTTGATCAATGGGTGTAGGGATGTCTTTGGCTTTCGGCAGATCGACAAGCAGAAGCAGGTGGCAGCTTCGAGGCACGTGATGCAGTTCTGTGCGTCTTTCGAGGATGACTCGCAGCTCCACATCTTCGAAGGACGCACGCTGCTGAAGAAACCTGATGGGTTCCCAACGATCACGGCCACCAACACGTTTCCGAATGGACTGACGGTCACTGCGTGCTCTGATGGCTCCATTGTCCAGCAGTACATCTCCGCGCAACGACAGTCGTCATCATCACCTTTTTCAGCTACTACTAGCGAACGAGGTAAACAGGATAGCGACAGCGAGCGTGAAATCTACCGCCTGATCGTCGGGAAGGGAGCGGTGCTGCGTGAGTTTGCCAGTGGTGAGAGAGTGGTGCTGCTCGCGAATGGTGACGTCCAACATATCGCTCGAGCGTCAAGAGCGACGAGTAAGCCATTAGCAAGTGCTGATGACGATGGAAGCGAGGTAGGCAAACCGCTGCGTGTGGTCGACCCCGCAACGAATGCACTGGTCGAGAAGCGACCGAATGGTGTGGTCATCGTGATCCACACCGACGGATCCCGCATCACACACCACACGGACGGCACGCGTATGCTCACGAATGGTGCGAAGACCCACGTGCTGGTCAAGAAACCCGGCTTTGCCGATGTCTGCATCGACATGCAAGTGAACTTGACAGCCCAGCGCCATGCGCGAGGAGAGCGTGTGGCTGTGACAAAGGGCGGCCTGCGCACGCGGAGCATCGTCGACGTGTACAATGGCACGCGCATCGAAGTGAGCTACAACACCAAGGTGATCGCGCAGGTGAACGGCCGCGTGACGACGCGCAAGCCCAGCGGCATCTGTGTCGTCGCCAAGGACAGCGGCCGCATCGAGTACCGATCGCCGCGATCAGTAGCAACAGGACTGATGACCACTGAAGACGACGACCTGGACGTCACGAGCCACAATGGCGTCTACTACTTCGACTGTCTGCAGGGGCGCTTCGAGCTCTGCGACCTCGAGCAGAACCAGTTTGCGATCGACTTTGCCGACAATAGTGCTGGCAATAGCAATGGCTCGCCGCGGGTGTCCGTTGACCTGGCCGGCGTCGTGAGCGATGCCGACGCGGCCAAGTACGAGGTGGACCCGATCCCAGCGAAGGCGGTGGTGAACGATCCCATCGAGCCGCACCTGCTTATTCTAAACGGCGATGGTACAGGAAAGGAGATCCTGCGACCGCGAGACATTGAGTCGTTCTTGCGTGAGGACGCCGCGCAGAAGAAGGAAGTGTACTCTGGTTTCCAGATTTTGTCGTCTCCTTCGAATGGACAGGAAGCACGAGCCTCCATGACGCAGCACCGGGTGTTCTTCCAGGAGCTCCGTCTGAGTTCAGACTCAACCGAAGGTGGGGAAAGCAAAATGCTGTTCAAGGACCGGAAGCTCCACGCTGAATTTGAAAAGCTCCTGCAGCCCGTGAACGCGGCCGCAAAGTACCTCCAGCGGTTCTACTACCCGTGTGTCCAGGTCTCCGTGCCACAGTTCACCATAGTCCGCAAACTCCAGCACATCCAGCCTTTCAGTAGCACAGAGTTGCAGGAAATGCACGAAGCGCTGGACAAGTGGCGCGAGTGGCAGGAGGCGCGTGAGGTGAACAAGGAGCAGTACAAGGTCGTGGACCCGCGCGATGACGAGACCATCGCGCTGCAGACGGCCGTGCAGAAGAAAGTGCTGGCGGCATACAAGGCCACGCGCTCGCGCAAGAAGCTCGAGAAGCAGAAAGCCCGTGAGCTTCTCAAGAAGAAACAACTGTTAAGTCAAGGAAGTGGACAACCAGGAGGACACCCAGGAGGTGGACACCTTGTCGCGCACATGGAGACAGTGCAGGAAGGCGACGAGCCACACGTGGACGAGAAGGATGACGAGAGCGACAACGACGACTCGGACGGCGATGAGTTTGAGGACATGTTGAGCGACGGTGTCAGCACGAACGGAGACGACCTGGGCGACGAAGTGGACGACCCCGAGGAGCTCCTCTGGACTGCGTTTGCGGATGCAGACGTCCTGAACACGGGGAAGCTCACGATCGCACAGAGTGAGGAGGACATGTTGTTGACTCATGAGAGGGTATGTCTTATGTGTGGTGACTAAATGCTGTTACTGTGTGTTGGCAGCTCGTCAGGCGCTCGTGCACGTGCTGGGTGTTGGTGTGCCGACGGCTGAGCTCACGACTGTGCTGCAGCGATACAAGCTCCAGGACCCTCAACACGCAAGTTGACTTGTGTGTTTGTCGTATTTGCAAAATGACTTCGTACTGACATTCACTTACTAATCGACACTGGTGCAGGTGAGTTTTGACACGTTCGCAGACCTCGCGAGTGTCTTCAGCAGCACGGGCGACGGCCAGGGAGCGAACTACAACAACAACGGCAATAGCAACAACAGCTGGTCGCCCTCGTCCAGCCCTCGTCTTCCAGTGCTCGAAGGGCTCCACACGGCCAACGCGCTCGTAGCTGCTGGGTCTGCCACGGAAGCCATCCGCCTCAAGAAGAGCGGGCCGCAAGGCAAACTTCAACTTTGACATCACGGCAGATAAACATGAAGTTTAGGAATACTCCTCATGTTGGTATTTCACGTAAGCGTTCGGCAAGTTACATGCTGCAAGCTCCATCACAATCAGCTGCAAGTTGCAGGTTCCATCAAACACAATTGCAAGTTGAGTTGCCGATCACCACTTTGCCTCACAAAACAAGCAACGATGGAGGACATGATCGGCTTCCCCGGCCGCGCGCGGCCCTGCAGAGACTTCCGCTGGGGTGGCGGCTGCACGCGCAGCGACTGTTCGCTCATCCGCGGCGGCGAGAAGCCGTCGCTGCTCACGATCATCCGCGTGCTCGAGGAGGCCCAGGAGACACTCGACGTCTGCTCGCCCACCACCACGTGCGAAGAGCTCTCAACGCATGCGCGGGGCGTGACAGTGCGCGCGATCACGAACGACTGCAAGAAACACGCCAGCACGCCGCAAGCGCAGAGCTTCCTCGACGCGGTGCGCTTTGCATTCACATACAGATCGACCTCGATTGCGGGCGGGTGCGTATGTGGACACACCGTTGCGGATCAAATTCTGTTTGTGTGTCTCTTTTGTTCAAGGACATCGCCGTGCGAAGTCTCCCGATCGGCGGAGCGGCGCGTATCCCCTCTCTGTTGTTGTTACGGTGGTGGCACTGTACGATAAGCTCTGGCGGTGTATCGTGTATGTTTCGAGCTGCTTTGTTGACATGAAGGTGCTGTTCTGTGGTAAGTTGGCGCAATGAATCTCCTTTCGATGTTATTTGACGACGTGTTGTGTCCCCAAGCTCTTCACGGCGCGCGGTGTGAGTCCGCAGATCCAGAGCTTCATCGACGCGGTGCGTGTTTATTAATCTCGAATTGGCTTTGCTACGAGGTCGCGAGAAGCTTATCGATATGTGTCTCGTTGTCGTTGATTCCCAGGGCATCCTGCTGCGCGACGCCCCGATCAACCTCGCGGTGCATGCGTGTTTTGTCATAGCTGCTGCTATGTATTCTTGCTATCTGTCTTCACTAAAATAGGCAGCTTTGAGTGGATCCACGAAGCGGTGACGGAGTGCTATGGCATGGCGATCATCTCTGTCAGCGCGCGCCATGCTCGCACGGCCAAGCTAAGCTGTTCTGTGAAGAGACCTAGTGGTGTGTGTTTCGTAATGACGATTGACTCGCTTGTTGTTGTTTGTTTGCTGGTATGCGGCAGTTGACTGCCAGAACCACTTTCGCATGATCTGGGCTTCGGCCGCGCCTTGAGTCTTGAGTGGGTCGCTGTGGTGACGACAAGAGACAGGCGCAGGAGTGTGAGCAGTGGAGTTGCCTCCATGTGCAGCGAGGTCTTAATCGAACATGATAAACGAGTTATGTATTCATAACTGTTTTCACTCGCAAGGTGCTCATTACGAATTGTGCACCATGTGCGAGCAGCATCTAAAATAGACTTCAAGTCTGTATCGAAGACGCAAGAAAAACGACAGCCAAAATTGCCTCAAAGACTTGTTTGCTTTTTCTCTGCAAAGAGATGCGCGTCGCTCGAAGATCGCCTGAGAATTTGGAATCGCGTTCGCGAGGCGTGAGCGCCTGCTCATCACCTCCTCCTTGATACTGATTTTTCACTCGAGACACACGCGCACACTCTCGTTCCCTGCCCAACCATTCCTCACAGTCCTCATAATCCTCATATCCAAAGCCAACCAACTCCAATGCCGGTCATCAAGGCGCCGATCTTCTCGCTGCTCGTGTTCCCGGACGCGGCCGTGCCCTGCAAGGACTTCCGCTCGGACGACGGCTGCACGCGCAACGACTGCCTGCTGATCCACGACGAGGACTCGTCGCTGCTCGCGTTCATTGAGCTGCTCGACAATGCGCAGAAGAGCATGGACATCTGCGTCTCGAACGCCATCACCTGCGAAGAGGTACGTCCAAACGTGTGTGTGTTGTGTATCTACACTATGTCTGAGTGATGCTGTGAATTGTGGTGTTGTGATGTTGTATGCCTGAAATGTGTTTGTGTGAATAGCTCACGGATGCGGTGATCGCTGCGCATGAGCGCGGCGTGACGGTGCGCGTGATCGCCAACATGAGCGCGCACCAGAACAGCGTGAAGACGGAAATGTGCAAGATGGTGGAGGCGGTGCGTGTATCTGGCTGTTTTTGTGTCTTGTTGCTCAAACATGTGTGTGGTTACAGCACTAATTGACGTATTGTTACTCGCTCACGTGCGTGTTGGCAGGGCATCTCGGTGCGTGATTGCTTTCGAGAGGGCGAGTCGGTGAGTACCACCAAACTACTTCACCTGTGATACTTTGCGTCATCTGGTCCTGCTTGCATGGCCTTATACATCTACTGTGAACGCTGGCCTTCCGACAGTTCTGCATCCTCGACGACGCCATGGTCGTCACTGGTGAGCGAGCGAGCTCCCCGAAAGCTTCTCTGTCGTTTCGCTACTGACGAACCTTGTCTGGAAATGCTTTGCGCCTGACATAGGGCCGTTTGACTGGACGCGCGAGGCCGTGACCGACCACTCCGGCCACCTCAAGATCTTCACGGACGAGTACCTCCGGAGTACGTTGGCGCCTTGCACCTATGGACCTCCGCTTCCTGCTGTGTGGAGAGCCTGACGATTGCTCGTATGGATTTGCGTTGTGTATGTTGTGTGGTCAGTCAAGACGCCCGACACGCCGTGAAGCAGCAGTCTCAGTGCTGAGCGAGCGTCGTCACGGAGTAGCCTCCCAACTGTCTACTATGCGTTTGCTTGTGGTTCGTGGTTGAGTATCCGCCGTGCAAGTAACGTAGAATCATTCTTTCTCTCCTGTTCAAGTGTGTATCCGCGCCTTGAGAGAATGAATGAATGGTCGCGAGTCTCTCCCATAACGACCTGCTCGTCTTTGGTAAGTTGCCCGGTCTCCCCGATGCCACAGTGATACATTGACTGTTGTGATCTCTCTTTGTGAGTTCCAGGCTCCTCCGACTGGATTCACGAAGCTGTGACGACCTATCGCGATCATTTCTCCGTTCTCGCTGGCAAACAACTTGTCGGTGCGTTCGTTCGTTCGTTATGGCTGGTTTTCACTTGCGTCACATCCACCGCTGACATGACGATTTCTGCGCTTTCGAATCCATTTGTTCGTTTGTCCGTTGTAGCGTACGCGCACAAGGAGTTTGACGAGAAGTGGCGCGCCGAGGCGCAGTCGTGAGGCACAGAAATGACCTTCGCCTGTCTGTGTATTCGAATGCGCGCTTGCTTTCTTTCTTTGCGCATTGTCAGACTTCTCTTTCTTCATGAGTCTGCATAATGAGCAACGCGACAAGTGACGTGTCTGGGCCTTGCGGCTCGCGCAGCTTGTTGGTCGAGCGACCTTGTTATCGCCACGATAGCCTGTGGCGACGCGATTGTTTGACTGAAGGTAATGCTGCGCTCGCAACTCGCAAGTTGAAGTGCGCCTCCAAGAGCGATATATGGCGTGTACCACGTAAAGTCCATCGCTGTCCTAATTGTCCTCTATTTCACCTCGCTTTAGTGTGACACACATGAAGCAAGGCTCTTCTTCCTCTCAATTACCAGTTTACTGCTAGTATTACCGCGAAGCTGCCATTTTGATCCAACGATGTGACGTGAAATGCTTGCAGGTTCTCTCCATCGACGCATGTAAATTTCATTCTCACCCTACAGTTACCAAGTCCAAATCTGTCCATCTCCACACCCACAAGTAAATTACGAATCGTTTTCGAGGACTGGTGACGGGAGTGTGGCGTCGTCGTCTTGTCGCGCACGCATGTCCTGATCGGAAGGTCGCGCGCTTTTGGAGATCCAATTGCCGCTTGCATTTGGCATTTTTCGCGCCAGAACCACCAGAAGCCGCACACGCGCACGCCCTCCACCCACCCACCCACCCACCCACACAGACAGACAGACACGATGGCCGGCGAAGCAGCAGCGAAGCGCGAGCACGCCGAGAATGCGGAGGAGGAGACGACGGTGAAGCGCCAGCGCACGGAGGAGGAGTCCGTGGCGGAGATGACGACCGAGCAGAGCGCCAAGATCCAGAAGGTGCTCGATTCCGTCGCGCAGGTGGACGAGGAGCTCGAGAAGCTCAACGACGAGATGAACAAGGAGATCCTGCAGGTCGAGACCAAGTTCAACAAGGTGAAGCGCCCGGCCTACGAGAAGCGCGACAAGCTCTTCCTCGAGATCCCGGGCTTCTGGAAGCAGGCGGTGCGTTTTTTGCAAATCTCGCTGCTGTTGCGTATGTGGCGGATTGAAAAGTGAGAAGCTCACGTGGTCTATACTATGTCTATGGTGTGTGTCTGCAGCTCGTGAACCACCCGATTGTCGGGCAGGAGATCACCGAAGAGGACGAGAAGATCCTCGAGTACCTCAAGGCGCTGGACGTCACCTTTACGGACGACAACGGCAGCTTCAAGATCCACCTGGTACGCATGCTTTCCTCCTATTAGCACCATGGATTAGAGAGCAACTCGCTCATTGGTGTGTTTGACTGACGGACTGGTGAATATTATTGTGCAGACGCTGAGCGAGAACCCATACCTGACGTCCACGTCGCTCTGGAAGCAGATCAAGTACTCGGAGGATGACGAGACCGAGCCGGAGGTCACCGCCGCGGAGCTCAAGTGGACGAAGCTGGACGAGACCAAGGAAGTGTCGGAGAACGCCAAGTTCTTCGCGGTGCGTTGGACATAAGTATAGCGTCGTCAGGAGACAGGAGAGGCAGTGTATTGACCTCCCTTTTGTGTGTGCGTCTGATGGAATACCAGTGGTTCGCGTCGACCGAGGGTCAGCAGAGCGACGCCGAGTTCATCAAGGACGACCTGTACAAGACCCCCGTGCAGTTCTTCCTCGCGGACGACGAGGACGACGATAGCAATGGAGAGGATGACGACGAGGAAGGCGAGGAGGAAGATGACGATGAGGAAGGCGAGGAGGAGGAGGAGGAGGTGGTGAACGACGAATAACCGCATCACTTACGCCAACGCCTCGTCGGTATGTTGCCAGCGCGACAGCGCCCTGCCATGGTCGAGACGCCAGCGCCGCTGTGCTCACGCAATGGGCGAAGTGAGGGTGTCTGAAGTGCCCTCGATGGATAGAAAGAAAGCTCTCTCCACAGCCACGTCGGGGAGAGGGGGAGAGTGTTGTCCCCTAGACTTTGCTGCATGTACACAAACCGCCAAAGCCCACTCACCACTTCCACACAAAAATATGATTGCTTTCAGATTCACTTCAAACGCATCGTCACTTGCTCCTGTTCGTTTCGGGCGCTGCTTGCTGGCTTTATCGCTCGCCTCCCACCTTGCCCACGCGTCTGCGATCTATCTATCGCGCCCCTTCTTCATTCATCATTCGCTCTTGGGCTTCTTCTGGTACATTGCGCTCGGCAACCACTTGATCGGATTGCGGTTGTAGAACCCCCAGTTCGGCAGCACGAGCTGTTAAGCACACGCACGCACACACGCCATAACGCAATGGTTAGCGAGAAATTACAAGCACCAGCAGGGACGATGAGGACGGCACGCACCAGCGCCGCGATGGCCGTGGCGGCGAGCCACGCGTGGAGCGGGTAGGTGAAGTCCTGCTGCAGGTAGCCGTAGATCCACGCGGGCGTGCACACGACGAGGAATACGAGCACCATGTAGCGCTCCGCGAGCGCCTGCCCCTTGTAGTCGACCATGTCTCTTGCTGTCCTTTGTTTGTGTTGCTCCACGTCAGCTCGTTCGTGAATGCTGTCTGTCTGTCTTTGAAGAGAGGGGAATAGCATTCTATTTGCTAGTTTCACACTCTCGTTCGCCTGCTTTGAGCAACAATGCGTGTGAAATTTCGACAGGATTGTATTCCTTGTGACAGGAACCGGTTCTCGAAACAGAAAGAAGAGCTCGCAACTCAAACGAAGAAACAGTCGAGAAGCAAGACGACGAGTGCGAGCGAGATGGCGGACGAGCACGTGCACGGCAAGCCTGCGGAGGGCATGGAGTGCCTCGCGACCATGGAGGACATCACGGAGGAGGAGGGCAACTACTGTGAGTACCAGACGGCGCCCAGCGGCACGTGGCGCCCGGCGCTCTTCGCGTCCGACGTCGTGCAGCAGCTTCTCGACACGCAGTTCCACCAGTACATGAAGGCCGTGCAGCAGCCGGACTGCAAGGCGGAGCTGCGCCGCCTGGTGACGAAAGGCCCGCCAATCTACGTCGAGGACAAGCACGCGCTGGCGCTTCCCGAGGGCGACGCGCACGTCGTGAAGCTCTGGTTCGCGAGCGACGGCCAGGAGCGCAGCGCCAAGCTCGACAGTGCGCTTGAGGGCGACGCGCGCGAGACGCTCTGGGGCGAGCTGCGTCAACTGCTCGAAGCCATGGAGGAAGACAAGGAAGAGGTGCGGTAACTTAGATAAGCAAAAAAGAAGGCTATTGAGCGCAAGCAAATTGCCACCACGATGAGGAAATAAAGCAATCCAAACGCATTTGTGTTGAGATGGGTTCCCTCATCTTCGCATTGTATGATGTGGCTGTGCTGTTGGTATGCGTCTCTTGGTGTTGTCATAGTGAGCATGACGACGGCGCTCGGCTGAACCATTTCCACCTGCTGCACGTCGCGAGCGCATTCGCGTCAGGGCTCGGAATGTGATCTCGCTTCCGTTCGTGACGCCCACACTGCTGAGCAGCATGCGCGGATCTCGGAGCTCCTGGTCACCGCAGACCAGTGCCCACATCTTCCATACATATTTCCTATTGTAGCAAACCAGCAAGCTGTTAGTCACACACCACAACACTCACGACATCCATAGTGACCAGATCGGTTGTTGTTACTCACCATGAGATGTGTCGTCCTCCAAGCGTGGGCTCTTCTGCTGTGGAGATCACACGTTGGATCTCCTTCTTCAAGTCACATACCCGGCTGCCGATGGGCACCACCACATCTGCGCATACAGCATTAGTATTCAGCAGGTTAGCTGCAATGCACGAGCTTAGCGAAGGTTAGAGAGAGAGAGAGAGAGAGAGAGAGAGAGAGAGTAACTCACCGGTGCGCTCCTGGTTGAGCCGCACGAGGCGAAGCGTGAGCACGTCGCCAACTGCTCGGGCGTGCAGCGCCTGGAGCTCCTGGAGCGTGCAGTCGTGCGATACATCACGCAGCACGGGGTCTACAGTACACATCGACAGTAGCACTCGCATCAGGACGCAGTGAGGTCTCAAGTGTCTCGTTGCGTCTGCACGCGGCTCGTACCGTTCAGCAGCGCCTGCAGCGCATCGTCCATGTTGCCTTTTGTATCGACTTTTGGCAGGTCAAGCAAGTACGATCTTCTATTGCAGTCGTCTATAGTAAACGGATACAGCGTGAATCTCCCTCTACAAGAGCAGTCTTCAATTGCGGAAAAGCAACAACAACAACAAGATGAACCACGCGAGCGAGAAGAGCGCGCTCGTGCTCGAGATCGGCTCCAAGTTCGTCAAGTGCGGGCTCTCGGAGGAGCGTGCACCGCGCGGCGTTCTCCGCTGGGAGGTAGCGCTCGTGTCTCTCAGCCCTCTCTATAGATCTGTGTGCGTGTGGGGTTCTCACGTGTATCGTGTGTGTGCAGGTCGCCGACATGATGCGCAAGCCGCTCGCAGCAGCGGAATGGTATGCGTACCTGTCCCCCAGGTTGCGCAGCATCTGCTTTGAGTACGTGTCTATATGATGGTTTGTATGTTCTATGTGTATGAATTAGCTCGCTCATCCGCTGTGTTGCTTGTCTGCCGAACAGCTACTTGCACGTGAACCCGAGCCACCGGCGCTTCGTGGTATGTGAAGAGCTCGTGGCGCCGCGTGCGTTCCGCGAGGCACTGCTCGAGATCCTCTTCTCTGCGCTCAAGGCGGCGTCTGTGGCGCTCGTGCCTGCGATGCTTGTGGCGCTCTACGCGACACCGCACCACACTGCGCTCGTGGTCGACTGCGGCTGGGCCGAGACGCGCGTCTTGCCAGTGTTTAAAGGCATCCCCATGCAGCATCTCTACACAAGTACGTGCGCAAAGAAGCGATGTCGCTGCTTAATCGCTTTCCCAGTGAAAATTGACGCGTTTTGTGAACTTGGATATCGTGTGCAGCGATTCCGACGGGAAGCGCTCTCTGTTGTGAGCTCATCGCAGCTGAAATGCGCAAAACTCATGCAGAGTTCGCTAACACCGATGCTGCAGACGTGCTGGAGCGAGCCTGCTTTGCTCAACAAAAGGTGCGTCTGTTTCTTTTTCGGGCTTGAAGAAAGCTGCTGTGTGTCAAGGCTCTGATTGACAATGCTCAAGTTGCTATTGTGTGAGTGAAGGATCCGATCGGAAACGTCGTGGACGCAGAGTTCCAGACACACGCCAAGGATCCTGTGAAGGTACAAATGCTGGTTAACGCCAGACATATACGAAATGTAGGGTCATGAGCCCTGACAGTTGGCTCATTTCTCTCATGTAGATCCCAGCGCACCTTCGCACAGGCGCAGTGGAGCACCTCTTTGTCGGTACGCTATGAAGAACGACTGCTCCCATCCATACAGATTCTATAGGCTGATTACACGCTCCTTGTATTAGGCAACGAGATGAATGGCGTGTCAGTCGTGCTTGAACTCCTGGACTTGATCAAGAAGCTTCCCGTGGACGTGCGTGCTGCGATGCTCGCGAACGTGTTCCTCATTGGCGGGACAGCGATGATTCCCGGTTTCCCGCAGCGTGTAATCGAGGAGCTCCGCGATGCGCTCGTGAACGACAACGAGTACAGCTCCCTGGCGTCCTCCAGTGCACCAGTGCCAGACGTCGCGCAGCTCATGGCCACGTACTTCCCGCGCAACATGGTGACTTGGATCGGCGGCTCGATCTTTGCTGCGACGGAGAGCGCGAAGAGTGCAGCGATTTCAGCCCAGGAGTACACGTCGAGAGGCCATCGACTGCCAGACTGGCTGTCAGTTGCTGAGATCGAGTGAGTGCCAGATGTGAGCGACCTCGTCTGGTAGTTGGTCTGAACCCCAGGGTTGGAGTTCCGAAATGGTAACGGCGACGTGGCTCTGCGAAAAACAAGACCTTTCTGGTGTGAGTGCGGTGTGGTTTGATGATCAATGGTGTTGTGCTGTTGTGTTGGTTGGATATTCTGATTTACCCCAGACAGACATCGATAGCAGAAAACTTGCAGCACTATCAAACAAGCACCATGGCTGTACAGCTTTCTCACATGCGGACCTAGTGCTGGTTTACCGTGGAGCCGCCAGCGATACCCAGGAAGAGCCACGAGACCATGACGGCTCCTCCCGTCGCCCGATCCTCCGGCTTGAGCATTCGAGGTGCAAACTCCCATCGTGACAGTGCAGAGCAGGCGTCTTGTCGCCTCACAGCTCTTCAGGCACTCGTGGCATGCATTGGTCATTTACTAGGCAGCAGCAGCGATTCAGGGAGCTCTCGACTGGGAACACGCGAAGAAAATCGATAACGTGCATGCGCAAACTCAAGCTGATCTTGAAGACGTACACGGCGTTTCTGGATTTCGAGCATGACGCACCAACGAATGAACCTCACAGTCATGCATCGGACTTGCTTGAGCGCTTTCGAAAGTTCAACGAGCAGCGAGGAAGAACGCAGCAGAACCTGGACATGGATGACGACACGGTCCACGCACTTGGAGAGATCAAGCGCATGCTCGACAGCGTTTCGTCACTGGAGGAGGAGCTGCGCTGTGTGTCTCGTGACGGCGGCAGTAGCAGCGATAACGACAGCGGCGTTCGGTGATCCAAGATCAAGAAGGGAGCGCACAGTCAGACTGATCTCGTCGAGCGTGAAAGCCACAGCTCGGAGAGCGAAGACGACACTCGCTGCTGGAAACGACCGCGCACAAGTCAAGTGTCCAGCTCACATCGAGACCTGGAATCCACTGATTCTGCAGCATCAGCCTCTCAGCAGTCCGTTGCAACAACCATGTCGATCGACAGCGATGACGAGGACTCGACACGATTCGATGGGGTAGATGAAGAACTGCACACGATGCCATCCGCTGACGTTCGAGAGTGCGGTTGCAGCACTGGGTTCGCCTCGGTTGGCAGGAAGCTCAGTCATATCGGTGTGATTGCGAACGGGTGTGCCGAGGGGGTGCATGGGCAGCAGATCGCAGCGGATCACTACATTCGAGCTTGCTCGAGACGTCTGATTCTTGTCGGTACCAGGTGCAGGATCCAAGGTTTTTGTTTGAGCAAGCTGCACCAAAGACGAGTAATGGCTATGCCGAGTGCATGGTAATGCTTCGACACCTCCACGAAGAGAGCCGCAGAGATCAGGATGAGATCATCGGAGCTATTTACCGTGTCCAGCTTGAGCAACAAAAAGCACAAGCAAACTTTCTGCGAACTCGCGAGTCGCTTGGAGAAGAGCTACGAGGGCCGCGAAGGTAAACCGTTGAATATTGCGTGAATGAATTCTTTGCATGAAGTAGAAATTGCTGGATGCAAATGTGAGGCAGATCATGAAGTTTGAGTTACAAAGTAGGTCGTGCGCTTGATTTATGGTATGCGTATGTGTGCTTGTGGCTGCTGCTTTCTGGTGCAATATTTACGAGAAAACGAATGGCCAAGCGTGAGAGCTCGTCGTTCGCCTCTCTCACTTGCGCAGTCCAAAAGGCCGTCCAATTTCGTCCCACGGTGCCTTCATGCTCAGGTCCGGCATGCCCTTCAACGACGTCGGAGTCGCCGCCTTCAATGGCGTAATGTGGTGCGGGAGCGATGTCTTTCGTGATGCCAGCCCCTCGGACGATTTCGACACTTTCGACTCGCCGTCGCCGCTCTTCACATCCTCTTCCCGTCTACTCTCGCTCTGCTTCGAGTCTGCGTGAAGCGCACTGCCGATCTTCTTCCTTTGGGCGGAAATGCACTCCACGGGTTGCTCGCCGTCGTCATCGAGGAACTCGTTGACCACCTTCCAGAGACTCAGGCGTCTCAGCTCCGCGAACCCAGGCACGCCGCTGCGGTAGGTCTTGATCTGCACGCCCTCCTTCGAGAACGAAATGTCGGGGAAGTTGGTGTCCAGTAGCGGCTGCTCCTCCTCGCCGTTCTCGACGTACACGTAGAATGTGTAGTCGAAGTACAGCATCACGAGCACCACGCCGCCGACGTAGATCTTGCTGGCGATGGCTTCGACGTCCTGTGAACACCATTATCATCAAGAACAGCAAGTCTGGTGAGTCAATTCTTCGTTGCAGCAAATGAGCTAGCAATCGTGACGAGGACTAACCTTCAGCGCCAGACACTTGTCCATCCCGACCTCGAAGAAGCACTCGACGCTGTCATCCTCCAGCCACTCGCTGATGCGACTGGCGCTGTCGCTCTCCGTCAATCCCTGGACGAACTGCTCCGCTCTAGAGAGCTCACCCTGAATCGCGGGGACGATCTCCGCGAGGTGCTCCATCGATGGCGTGAAGAGCGACGTGGCCGGCATCTTCGAGACCTCGCACATGAACGTCTGCAAACCAAACAAGAGCGTCGTTTGGTCAGCCCCTATCGACACCACCAAAGCGAGACACAAGATAAAGGAGTCTGTACCAGCGCACTCTGCTGGCGACGCAGCATCGGGATGATCACAGGGATGTCGGCCAGCGCGAGCTTCGGCCCGAGGTCGACGTGGCCGTTGTAGCACCAATTGCCGAAGCGGAAGAGCACCTCACGCAAGCTTTGGCTCGAGTTGGCCGTGTCGCCATCCACGCGTGGGGTTCGTCGAATGAGGAACGTCTGGTTGTACCCCGTGCCGCTCACGTCTTTGCACTGCACCTTGAGCGGCTTGGGCGGACTCGCGTTCTTGCCAGCCTTCACAGCCTGCCAGAGCGTGAGCTTCTTCATGTTGGTGCAGTCGTCGTCCTGGTACGTTTGCAAGTGGATCCCCTGCAGGTGCGCCGACAAGTCCGGGAAGCGCACGTCCAGTAGCGGCTGCTCACCATCCCCCTCCTGGAGCACGACGTAGAAGTTGCGCTGGTAGTAGATCACGAGCAGCACGAGACCGCGCACGAAGGTCTTGCTCGCGACAAAGTCGACGTCGTCGAAGCACTCGTAGCCACCGCTTTGCAGCTCAAAGAAGTTCTTCGCGTCGCTGTCTTCGTCCACCCAGCGGTACTCCTCGGCCGCTTTCATGAGCTTCTTCTCCATGCGCTCGCTCGCAAGCTCCGCGCCGATGAAGTCAAAGACATCGTACAGTGTCTCGAGTGGCACCGAGTACGGGGACGTGGCCGGCATGCCCTTCCACTCGCAGAGGTACTGGAGCGAGCCTTGCTGCTTCTGCAAAGCTGGGATGACCACGGGCAGGTCCGCGAGCTCCAGGCTCGGACTGCCCAGGTCCACCTTGCCCGTGTAGCACCAGTTGCCGCAGCGGAAGAGCACGTCGTGGAGGTTCGAAGAGCTCGAGCGCACGATGTACGTCTGGTTGTACCCGTGGCGCAGCGCGACGACGTCCGAGCTCGGCACGCCGGCCTGGTCCACGTCGCAGATCGTGTCGTCCACCGCCTTGAACGTCACCTTGGCGGCGCCGCCAGCTTCGTGGTCGCGGTCGACGCCCTTGGACTCCATTGTCTAGTGTAGACGTTGGCTGCTGGTTGCAAAGGAAGGAAGGCCTTGACGGATTGGTAGACTGCGTGTGGTCGCTGGCGCTCGTTCGAGTCGATCGTTCGCGAAGGTCGGGCAAGGGACGCAATGTTGGTTGTTTCGATTGTGAAACGATCTCAGCAGGTGCATGCGTGCGCCTCCGTCAGCCACATTCACAGCGAGGCAGACCCAAAGCCAACCACGAGAGGCTAAATCCGGAAAACTGCTGCATGGCGAGAGTCCCTCGCAGCTTGAAACGGACGCCAACCTCTCACGCGAGCGGCTGCAATGCAATGCTCCGGAGCGAAAGGTGATGAGGCAAAGATGGAGCTGCTCAAATGAGAAAATGGTGATTATGAGCACGGGTGAGACCGCTGCTAGTGAGAGAAGCAAAAGGAAATCAAGAGCTAGCTGTATAAAAACAAAAGCGATTTACCAATGGTGCGCGCGTGAGGTGAGGTTACGCTCTCTACCACTTGTGCGGCTTGGCCCACGCACCCGCGGCATCTGAAGGTGGCGCTGGTGCGGATCCCGAAGGTGCGTGGCCCACTGGAGGGCCCCACGCGTCTCCTGCCTGCATGGTCGCGGTCTCCGTGACCGTGGTTTGCTTCACCACGGCCGCGCCATTGCCACCCCAAGCGACTGTCGTCGAAGACGAAGTCCTCGTGGTCGTCGTGGTCGTAGAAGTCGCTCTAGCGGTAGGCTTGAACGTGCCAGGCTGCTCACGGGCGCGCTTACCACGCAGCAGCGCCTGGATCTTCACCGCGGCCTGGGCCTCCGTGAGCGGTAGCGCCTCGGGGAAGGACGTGCCGATCTTCACGTTGTTGCCGCGGCCGAAACTGAAGCACTTGATGTTGCACAGGTACGGCCCCAACTGGATCACGTTCTCCTCCTTGCCGTTCAGGAAGCAGAGCGTGTAGAGCGCGAGCTCGAACTCGGGACTCACACCGATGAGGCTCGTGGACACGGGCTTGATCTCGCGCTCCCAGCTGAACTGGATCGTCACGAGCTGCTCGTGGTTGTACGGCTCCGTGAACTTGCGTCCGCGCTGTTTGGGGCGGATGAAGCCGCGGTAGTCCAGGCGTCCGTGGCGCTCCTCGTTGTAGATCTGCATCCAGTTGTGGCACCCGCACACTTTACCCTGCAGGGAGTGACAGACGCAACGCAACTCGTTAGTTAGCATTAGCTCAAGCTTGATAGATAGAGAGCAATTCGTATGCTCAAGTACACACGCACATCGCGCTCTTCGCCGATGAAGACGTGCTCAAAGCCCGACGAGTCGTTGTGCGCCTGGCGCTTGTAGAGCCCGAACCAGATGAAGTCGAGCTTGCGCTTGAACGCGCGCGCGTCGCCGCTGAACTTCTTGTTCTTCGTGAGCCAGCTGCGCATAAGTAAGTACACAAGAACGTTAGCACTTGCGCATTCCCTCCCTTGCCTGCTCAATAAACCACAATGCTCGCGCATGCAAACGTACTTGAGCACATAGCGCATGGGCGCCGTGTCGATGACGGCGTTGAGGAACGCGTTGTTCTCCTGGAGCTCTTCCTCGGTCACGTCTTCTGCGATCCCCGTCTAAGTGATGCAATGATGCACAATCAGTACATTGCGTTTGGTACGACTGGCATGCGCCATAATAGAAAGCGATAGCAATAAGTGACGTACGCCGCGCTCATAGTTGTCGAGCAGGTCCATGAAGAGCTTGTACGTGCGGCGTTCGAACACGCACGGGTCCACGTACGTGAAGAGCTTCTCGTTCGCGTAGTCGCCGTGCTCCCACATGTGCTTGCCGTCCTGCAGGTCGATCTTGTAGTCCACGTCGGGCTCCAAGCTGCACAAAACACACGCACACAATACGATCAGGACGCTGCCCACACGAGCACAGCAACGTCGTCGTGCACAGACGCGCACCGGTTCGAGTCGAGGTTCCAGAGGCGAGTGCACGCCAGCGAGAGGTCGTGCAGCTCCGCGGCTGCATCATATACGCACAGAGACAAAGGCGCATGAGCAACCAGTACAACCAATGTACACGCAGAGTTGCTCATCAACCGCAGCGGCTCGTACTGGTGGGCATGACGTTGGCCATGTTGAAGCGCTTGAGGTGGGCGAGCTGGCTGGAGGAGTGAGGGGGAGCGCGCGCGTTTCAAAGTGAGCTGCTGTTACGTCTCGCTCCCCTCAAGTGCAACGATGAAAAAAATCATGAATCACGAAAAGCATGGCGCACGCTCCAGCCAATGTCGCGCACGCATGTGGGTTCAGTCACTCGGTCGCGTGCTCGTCAAGTCATGGGAAGGCAGAATGGTCACGAGCCAGTTGTCTGTCCGACTAAGTACGCTCGGCCGATGGAAGCTCGCCAGGAAAGCAAGCGCGCATACAACGAGCAAGAGAGAGAGAGATGCGAGCTGAGCATGAGCAGGCAGCAAACGGTGCGGCGCATTTGTGCTGCGACAAGCGAGCAAGTCGACAAGCACGCTGGCTTGTTCGACTTGCGCTTGCTTTGGTGCTGCAGGCGAGAAAGCTGGAAATAGATCTTTTGGCGAGGAGCAGCACTCTGGTGTGACAACTTGAGCTGGAAAATGGAGGCGGCGATCGGATGGAAAGTTGCTGGATAAGAGTGAAAAGGTTCTTGTGGCCAAAGATAGTTCCGAAATAGGCATGAAACGACCACGTAATCAGCTCCAGATACTGCGCATCTGATACCCTCTACAACTCAATGCGTCTGAACCAGTACAGCTACTGCTCAACCACACAAAATATAGTCTCTATTTACACGTACTCTCCCAGAGACAATACGTAAATCCTCGCTGCCGTTCGTTTCCTGAAGCGGAGCAGACATACAAACAAACGCAAACACGCTTGCTGGCGGGCGGTCAGGAAGTCGCCAAGCCAGCAGTCGGACGCGATGCGCACGTCCGCTCCCTTGCTCCACTCCGCCATCGTCGCCGTCACGAACAGGTCCTCCGTGCGTCTGAGAGCTCTCTACCAGCAGTAGCACTAGAAGGTCGCATGTTGCAGTCG
Organism: Globisporangium polare; assembly: GCA_023333845.1. Taxonomy (NCBI): domain Eukaryota; phylum Oomycota; class Peronosporomycetes; order Pythiales; family Pythiaceae; genus Globisporangium; species Globisporangium polare. The sequence continues at coordinate 7,167 of JAASFQ010000035.1, read as the reverse complement.
CATGGGCTCCGGTCGGCGCTCCAGCGCAGCGCCAGGTGTGCGCTCATCCCAGCCACCCGTCGGGAGCTGCTTGCTGGACGAGGAGGAAGAGCAGCAGCGCCAGTGTTCCTCCATGCGTCATGGAGCGCCACCACCAACAGCACCAGCAGACGCGCGTTTACAGCCACGCGAGCGGTAGCGCTGGATGCAAACGACAGCAGCAACGGCGAGGCGTTTGCGGACTTTCTGCCAGTGGTACCGCCCGAGTGCCTCCGCGTCCAGGCGCCCGAGCTGGCGCCGCAGAACGGGGGCCCCGGCCCGAGCTCGTTCACGGAGATGTTCCGCATGATGTCGCCATACATCAACTTCCACCGCGGCTCGACGATGGTGATCCACCTGCCGGGGCAGCTCGTCGAGTCCCCCGTGTTCAGCGCCGTGATGCAGGACATCGCGCTGCTCAACACGTTCGGCATCAAGCTTGTGCTCGTCGCCGGGTCGCGCCCACAGCTCAACCACCAGCTCGCGCTGCGCCAGCTCTCACAGCGCTTCGACTGCGGCATGCGCATCACGGGGCCCGAGGAGCTTAAGTGTGCCATGGACGCCGCCGGCTCCGTGCGCTTCCAGATCGAGAGCTTCCTGGGACGCGGCATCGTGAACTCTCCCGGCCGCGCGCGGACGATCAACGTCGCGTCGGGCAACTTCATCACCGCGCAGCCCGTGGGCGTGCGCGGCGGCGTGGACTTTAAGAACACGGGCGAGATGCGCCGCCTGAACACGGCGAAAGTGCGCGAGGCGCTCGACAACGGCGACATTGTACTCATCTCGAGCATCGGCTACAGCGCGAGTGGTGAGGTGTTCAACTGCCTGTCGGAGCAGGTAGCCAGCAAGTGCGCGATCCAGTTGCAGAGCGACAAGCTCATTTTCATGCACGACGGCGAGGAGATGTTCGACACGCGCACGAACCAGAAAGTCCAGGCGCTGATCATCCAGCAGGCGCAGCAGTACGTGGAGCTCGCGGGCGCCGACCCGGAGATCAGTCCGGACTTCCTTCTGTACCTGAAGCAGTCGATCCTCGCATGTGTGAACGGCGTGAAGCGATCGCACTTGGTGAGTCGCCACGTGGACGGCGGTTTGCTGCAGGAGCTCTTCACGCGCGACGGCGAAGGGCTCATGATCTCCAAGCACATGTACGAGGGCGTGCGCATGGCCAAGACGAGCGACATTGTGAGCATCATGCGCCTCATCCGACCGCTGCTGGACGAGGACGTGCTCGTGTCGCGCAACCAGGAGCAGATCGAGTCCAACGTGCACACGTTCACGGTCGTGGAGCGCGATGGCGCGATCATCGCGTGCGCGGCCCTGCAGCCGTATGAGAACAACTTTGCGGAGATGGCGTGCGTGGCCGTGGACCCAGCGTACCGCAGCTCGGGCAAGGTCAGTTCCAAACGTGTTTGCTATTTGCTTGATGCCTTAAGTGTGAGACTAAAGTCTGCTTGCATGTTTGTTTGTCGTTGAGTAGGGCAACGCGCTGCTGGGCTTCATCCTGCGCAAGGCGCGCTCCATGGGTGTGGACAAGCTCTTCGTGCTGACGACGCGCACGTCGCACTGGTTCATGGAGCGCGGCTTCGAGACCGCGTCCGTGGACGACCTGCCGCCGTCCAAGCGCGCCAAGATCGACCTCAAGCGCCAGTCGAAAGTTTACATCATGGACATCAGCTGCAAGCGCGCACTGGACGAGAAGGAGCTGCTGCTGCAGTTGTCCTGAGACGACCACGAGCGGCTCACTTGCTCGGGTTCGAGGCTTCCTAGCTATCCATTCATTCATCCCCTAGAGAGACGAACAACTTGAGGCACACTATTATTATTCATGCCGACAACTTCCCAACAACTAGAACAGAGCGTGTCTTGCTTGCTTAGGTATGCAGGGCGTCCTTATTTTGGCAGGCAAACCCTGCGTATCCATTGAAGCACGCGCAACTTCCCGTGCGGTAGTTGCAAATGCCGCGGTTCGAGCACTCGACGAGGCACAAATTGCCAGCAGCGCCGACTGCGAATCCTCCAGGAGCAGCTTTCCCCTGGCAGTTGGTTTCGTCTGTGTCCGTGTCAGGGTCGTTCCCAGTAGGACAGTGTCCTGCAATTGCGGAAAGCAGCATTCAATAAATAAGGACACCCAAGTCGACCTCACAACAAAAAGCGAAGCACAAAGCAAACATACGCCTGGTGCAGTCGGCACCAAAGTACTCCGTGGCCTGGATCTCGCCTGAACCGGTGCCGACCGCCCACGCCGAGTCGCATGCGCAGCCAAAGATGCGGGATTCATCCCACGTGCTGGTCAGCTTTCATTGTTTTGTGTCCACACCAACAAGCACACACTGGTCAGAACAGCTGCAACTTGAGCATGCAAAGAATCGAGACGCGACCGGAAGACTCACCGAGGCACCAGCGTAGGTTGTTGGGGCCGAGAGAGGCAGCGCGCCCTTGACTAGCGCCATCTCGCGCATGCTCAGGCACCTGCCCTTACCATTGCAGTTGCTCGGACAGCCCACTACACAACAACAAACAGGAGCGCATTTGGTCAAAGTCTGTCGTTGAACTTACAAGCCGCTGTCCAGAAGCAGAGCAACACTCACTTCGTTCGCACGCGCTGCCCGAGAAACCTGGGAAGCAGGTGCATTTTCCCGAGTTGCGGTCGCAGATACCCAAGCCCGAGCACTCTTCCAGTGTATTGTGCGCTGTGACAGCATCGGTCGGCACCGCCGCCCACGTGAAACCCGCTGGACACACTCCTACAAGAACAAGCACACAAACAAATAAACTTGCTTGCAACTTGCGAGAAGGAGTAGTGAACTTACTTCCGCAAAAACAAATAAGTACATCACACACTACTCACGTGTGGTGCAATCGGGCGACCTGTAGAGCGAGACGTCGCTCGGCGCACCCCAGCCGTCGTTGCAGATGCACGACTTGGTGAAGAGCGTGCACGTGCCGTGGCCGTTGCAGTCGTTCTTGAACACGCAACCTTCGCCCGCGATCGACTGCGACTCCTCCATGATCGCGTTGCCTGCGGCATCACGTGTACGCAGGACGTAGTTGCCCGTCGTGTCGCCTGGTGGCGTGGTGATGCCGTCGAGCTTCACGATGAGTCCCGTTGTAGGCGCGATGCTCGCGCCGCTCACTGTGAGCGTCACCAGGCGATCAACCACCGTCACGGTCGTGATGACACCGGGCATCCCAACCTGGCCGCTCGCCACTGGGAGCGGAATCGTGCTCACGATGTAGCCCTCGGGGAAGATCACCTCAATTGCCCCACCATTCGGGATCGTCGCCTCCGAGTTGAACGTCAGCGTCATGGTCGTGAGCGTGTTCGGGACCATGAGAGTGGGGCGGACGCGGCCAAAAGAGAGCGGCTTCTTGACGATCGGCGTCCCAGGCACGACGGTCGACTCTTCGAATACATTGTTCAAGCCGTCCGTGATACGGATCGTGTAGCTCTCCCACGTTGTGGTGCAGTAGTCCAGTAGAAACTGATCGCAGGACGTGCCTGGGTTCACAATGCCGTCCACCGTGATCGTCCGACCGGCGCCAGCGGTCAGCGGGCCTGATCCGAGCGTGAGCGTGAGCGCGTTGGTCGGCGGAGGCGACATTGTCAGCACAGCGCCCGTGGGTGGGATGTTGGCTGTACTGGTCATCGAGGCACCGGTCAGTGAGTAACGCAATGGGAAGATCACCACGATCTTCGAGCCCGTGGCCAGGTACGCGACGTTCGTGAACGAGACGACGTACGACGTCACGATCCCGCCAAAGTACGAACTGGGCGTGAGTTTGGACGCTATCGAGAGCGTCGTGGTCGTGATCGTGGGCCCCACAACGGTCGTCTGCTCTTCGTAGATGTTGTTGAACGCGTCGCGCGAGCGGATCGCGAACACCGCGCCCGTGGGCTGAGCCGCAGGGTTGATCACGTTGTTGAACTGCACTGTGACCGGCGAGTTCGCTGTGACCGTCGCTCCTGCGACGATGAGTCGGATCGTGGTTGTCGACACCTGCAGCACAGTGGACGTCGGGTCCAGACCCACCCAGTTGGACGCCGTGATGGACACGGCTGAGAGCACGAAGGTGCTAGCGGCTAGTGATGGGAACTGGAGCTCCACACGGCTCCCCGAGCGCAGGTCGACGTGCGTTGTGAACGAGAGCGTGTACGCGACCGCCACGCCCGCAGCTGTGCTGGACACGATCAGCGTCCCGTCGGTGATGGCTGTCTTTGTGATCACGGACCCGACAATGTTGGTCAGCGTCTCGATCGACTGGCCGCCCGCGGTCATGGTCCGGATCATGTACCTGCCCGTTGTGCCCTCGCCTGTGATGCGGACAGCAAAGGGTTAGTATCAGAGACCATATGAAGCCAGTACAAGTGATCCAGTAGCTACTGTGAGTCCATTCGAGCGAACCACACATGCAGCACAGTACCTGGATTCGAGATCCCGTCGATCTGAAAAACAACATCACCCGCGACCACTGGGCTCACAGCGATAGTGATCGTCGCCAGGGACGTCGTCGGGGTGGAAGTCACCACGCACGACGCGTCGATGCCGCTCGTGACTGACACGAGAGTCGTCGACGCCACGTAGAAGCCCGGCGGGAAGATCACGAGGATGGCGCCGCCCACTGGCACCACGGAGCTCGCAGGGAATGCGACCGTGATCGTCGTCGTGGCGCCAGCATTGAGCGACAACGGCGTGACGGTGGCGGACGTGAGGGCCGCGAAGGCACCGCTGTGCTGCAGATGCGACCACGCGATCGTCAGCAATAGCAGCGGCAGCACGAGCGAAGGCAGCGCGCTGCACGTGCTTCTGCGTGAAGAAGACGCTCGCATCTGGATCTGTGGAGTGGCATTTCAGATATTCACATAAACTGCTCGCGACCTTTTGTGCTGCTGTTGCACTCTATCAGAGTGCATTTAACAGACAACCTTTTGTCGTTTACAAGGGAATATGCCTTATAAATGGCAATTCAATTGAGAAATGACTCCTGGAATGACCGATACCATCAGCAAGACGGCGTCGACTGTGATGCGAGTTGGACGAGAATGATCGCGTTGGAGTTCGTAATGTCCATGCATCGACATCAGACATGCTGTTATCTCTTGGAAGAACAAATGCTCGTGGCGAAAATGTGGTGCTCGTGAAACCATGAACCGCATCCTTATGTAAGCAGGTTCAAGTTGAGGAGTGGTCATTGGGGGCGACACTCACGATGGAGCTTTCCTGAATGCCATCCCAGTATCTCACAGCCCGGTCCATGACGACGACCCAAGCAACAACATCGGCGGGCGCTGCGCGCTTCCGAGAGTCCATGGCTTAGGTCGTGAGGCAGCTGGAGGGCGTCTCAAGGGTGCTGCCGTCGGTGGATGCTACACTTTCCAAACACCCAGTCACCACCCACCGAATTGTAGCATTTGGAACCCTACTCCCATAGGGTTTCCATACAAAATACCAGGCGAAGGAATGGGAAGATATCCACATTGTTACAACCTTCAACAACCATGTTGTCGGCTGCAGCCTCTTTTCAAAAAACCAGTCACACAACACAATCACATCCCCCCAAGTGGATTTGAAGACGTGGCTGTGTTTGGAGAAGCAGCACATTGTCACCCTTCCAGCGGAGCAGGACGACGTCATTCACATGCTCATTGGAGCCTCAGAATAATCTGTCAACACTTGTAACGATGTTGTTGAAGTTCCGAGCGATAGCGGAGCGCTGCACTCACTGTGGTGACCATTTCCCTTTTATCAGTGTTGAAGTGATGACACCACGAGGTCACAGTCAGTCGTCCCCGTGATTCTCTTCTCAAAGGCAGCTTTGAGAAGTGTTTTGAAGCTCGCTTCCCACCGCTCCACAACCACCGCACACCACAAGGCGCTATAACACAAGCCCAACACCATGCAGAGTCAGTTGCAAAAGAAATCGCAGTTCGCGTCTCGGCCTCAATAGCGTCACGAAGCGCTCACGCCGCTGAACCACCACCACTTTGCTTTGGGTTCCCAGCCGCAACAGATCAGGTCAACGGCCGCCATCCAGCAGCAACGCTTGTTGAAGCTCCAATAACTCCAACAGTAGCAACAACTGGCGCTCCAGCAGCAACGCGAGCTGATACTTCAGAAGGAACTCCAGAACGAGGACGAGATACGTCGAGCTCGACTCTAGCAGCAGCTCCAAGGTGAGTACACTCTGCAACTTGCGCAACTCCAGAAAGAGCTCGGGTTGCGCCTCCACCAGCAACAAGATCAAGAACTCAGTACCTACCAGCAGCTCCAGCTTCAGCTAAATGTCCAGCACTAGCAGGACCAACAATCGCCAATTAACCTTCAGCTGTTGGTCCAATATTGGCCAAAGCGCGCGCGGCAAGTGGCCCAACACGAGTCTCAACACCAGGAGCGGCACCGAATGTAAGTATCAACGCAGACGTCTCTTGAAGTTCGGCGACAAGCGGCCGCAATTCAACCGCTGCCCAAATGAGGATTTGTACGTCAGAGCCGGTCCCCGGAGAAAAGAAGCTCACCTCGCATCCCAAGCTCATGGTGTCACAGCGCCAGGCCTCTTTAACTAGAGTTGAGCGCCACAGGCGAGCTCAGACAACATTTAACACGATGCTTGCGCGCCAAACACTCCTCGAAGCCTGGCTCGCCGGACAAATGGAAGCTGATTCGAGTCCTGCCACGGACGTCGCGCCTTCAGATGGGCCAGGTCCCCTTCAGAATGACGCCCAGCACAAGATGTATCAGAGGATGTCGCACAAGCAGCTCGAGCTGGGCATATGTGGCACTTTGATGCCGGGGTCAGTGTCCGCCTCGCCGCAGTCATCGTCGGCGTGGGCAAATTCGCTTTGGCGATGGCGGCATCTCATGCATCGGAAGGCTATCTTGCAATGATGAATGTAAGGATGTCGCGCACTTAGACGAGTGCGGACGGTAGATGCCGAAGGACCGAACGAGATGAGCGTCGGCCTGGCGATGAGCGAGGAAGCAAAGTGGGGAGAGTGGCGAGGATCGGACCTGCCGTGCGGGGAAGCTTGGAGTCGGAGGCGAGGAGAGGAGAGGAGTCTTGGAGCGGAAGTGGTTGTATTGAGGGAAAAGGAGAAGTGAGTGTTTGGATCTGTTGTCTGTTTCTGCCTACTTGCCGTCCTTTGTTTTT